>CAODLS013162572.1:0-18667 GCA_948243855.1 Flueggea neowawraea | reverse complement strand
ATAAGAAGTGGATGGTATTTTAAGAGATTGTTATTGTCGATTTTTATCATATTGGATAAATAAATTAATTATGTGAATTTTCTACTATTTTTATATATTAATATTGTTCTTTATCATTAATACCGCCAAACACAATTAATAGAAATTGCTATTTTATATAAATTATTTAATTGATTAATTTAGACAACTATTTAGGCTTTAATATTGCAAGTATATTTACTTCAAAAAACAAATGTTGCAGTACAAACAAATATTGGGAAAAAAAATATTGCAGTACAAACGGCCCCATAAATGAAAAATGTCAAAAGCTCATTGGATGTGCTAAAGTGTAGCCAACATCATTTTACCACTTCCAACATCCAGCGGTTCAGAATTTTTTTGTGAATTAATGGTTGAGATCACATGAGCAATAAAATGAGTCAGGTGACTGAGTCAGCGAAGTAGCTGCCCAAAAAAAGGTATCTTATTAAATTATTTCAAGTTTTGTCATACTAAATTAATTAATAATAACAAAAATTATTAAATTAATTACAATTTTTGTAGTTGTATTTAGACATTGCTTATATAAGGCGTTCAGAAATTAAAAAAATATGAAAAATCTGGCGAAAACTAAATTTGAAATCAGAAAAATTTTAATTACTTTTTAAATTTGAATATTTTTTAATTATTCTCAATCTTATTCAATCATTATTTATATTAATAAAACGAAAATATAATTTTAATACATTAACCTAAAGGGAATATTCGGAATGGTTTGGATGAAGAAATTTTTTTGTTAGTAATAATACAAAACTAATTAAACAGATTGAAATAGGTTAGTATTTCAAGAAAAAAAAAATTGTCTTAGGTATAAACGTGATAGTCTACTTCAATTTTTTCCATATTTAAGTATATTCTTAATCAGTTGCATTTAATTACCTTATATCTCATATAATATTCAAGCACATATAAATAATCATATTAGTTAGCATAAACACTAAGTGCAAAATTAATTTAAAAATATTAATCAATAAAAAAATGATTATGTATAGACGGTGCGATAAATTAAATTAACATAAAAAATATGATCATTTATATTAATAAAAAAATTAATTTTTTATAATAATTTAGATACTGATTAATTTCATAATCAAATTGATCATTTTAGATACTTAATTTTTTTTATAAACAATATGATCATTTAATTTTTTTTAAGCTCTCTGAGCTTTCTTCTTAGATCTCTAGGAAATTTTTGCAATGTTTCTTGATAAGTTAGATTTGTAGTGCTTTGTACAAGCATGATTTTTTTTAATGGTTTTTCTAAAACACTAGTTTGTGTTCTAGACGAATTAAATACAAGAATAACGACTTATATTTGATAATTTGTAATATGTATATGTATATATAATACTTACTTTACTGTTTATAATCTTGCAACTCAAATTTGGTTATTATTGCATATCAAATTGGTAAATGATAGTATTGCAATGAAAAGGAAAGAGCAAAATATCTGTTGTTGTTGGGGAAGTAATTGAAGAAACGTGCGGTAGGTCGCGTTTGGGAGTAGTACAATACTTTGCCTTAACTTCTTGTCCATTTCCACTTGCTCTATCACATTCGCAAACATCCCCTCTTTCTCTCTTCTCTATTTTCACTCTTCTCCTTTTAAGCCTCCATTTTTCCCCTCTATTATTTCCTCATATTTTCTTTTCCAAGAAAGTTCCTTTGATGCAGCAATCTTTATCTCCCCACAAAAACACCTTTCTCCAAACAGTACCTTACACCCCTTTTAGTCACTCTTAAAAAATCTTATCCAAACACATCTCTCTTCCTCTCTCAAGATATGGATTATGGCAACAACAATAGCAATTCCCTTGGTGTGGGAATTTCTCCTTTCAAGAAAACAAAATACAAGAAGCAGCAGCCAATGAAAGTGGTGTATATCTCAAACCCTATGAAGTTCAAGACCAGTGCATCCGAGTTTAGAGCTCTGGTGCAAGAACTCACTGGCCAAGACTCTGAATTGCCACCAGACCCTAACAAGGTCTTGAACGGTGTCGATGACAACGATGCTAATGATAGTGGAGATCAGACGGTTCTCCATGAAGATTCCTCATTGAAGGAAGATCATGCTGAGGAGGAGCATAATCGTGCACTAGATTTGCCTACAGTTGATGCTGCCCCTGACCGGTTTGAGAATAATGATGTTTTTGGTACTCCTGAGTCATTTGATGATGTTTTTGTGCCTCAGATGTTTGAGAATCTTTCTGGGTTAATGCCATCTGCTTAATCTGCTATGTTGATGTGATTAGAAGCCTTTGATGCAGTGTAAATCTCAAGTTTAGCTCTGGCCTAATTTGTACCGGGGTTTGGTGTGCGTCCAAATATACATATGTTTGCATGGTAAGTTGTAATTTTTATATTAACCTTGCTTTAAGTTTTCTTAGTGTAGTTATTTGCTTAAATTTCGATTTACAATTTTATTTCTTCTTTAATATCTTTTTAAATTTAATAATTTGTATGATATTATTTTTAACAATAGTTGATTTGAGAGTGTATTTGCTATTATGAGACTTATCAAGATCTCTATGGCTTGCTGAAATAAGATATTAGAGACCTTAATTATTGATTTGTTCTTTCGAAGCTAAAGGAAGTCATTTCATTTTGGAGCTGGTCACAATCTTTATGCCAAACACTACTTAATTATGTTTAAGAGACGCTGTGAAAGCATGTTATGTATAATTAATGGAAGGATGTGAAACAAACTAAAGATGAAGTAGTGGTACGATTTATCAAAAATAAATTTTACAGAAATTAAATCAACACATTATGGTCATAAACAAACATATAGATGTACTTATAAGGTCTACACTTTGAAAAATTGTAAGACATCGAGAGTTAGCATATATAAATAGACTTCTTTTTTGATAAATAAATTATATAAGCAGGTTATAGATTAATAGATTGTATATTTAAAAAAGATAAAATGAACTAAACATTTAAAAGATTATACTACACTTCAAATAATAATATATAATTTTAATTTACCGTTCAAAACAATTTCAAATTCAATATTCCTCGAAAAAAGAACAAAATATGTGGTTTTTGATTTTGATTGCTAAAGACATTTTGTGCCTTACAACTTGCAACGTATGTAGGATAAACAAACTCTGTTTTTGGAATTATTTTTTTTAGATACATAGCTGCTTTAATTTCTGTTTTTTTCTTCTTCTTTTGTTAGGGTTCAAATTTGTATTCTTTTTCTTTTCTTTTGGCTTTGATGCTATAATGCCAGATTATATATTCAGTGTGATAACATACTAATCAAGAAAAGTCACATTCCGCATCACAAACTATTTAAATAATTTTTAATCATCTATTTATCTCATAGAATTTAATCATAACCGACTTTCCATGAAAATTTTATGCAAGTTTTCTCTCCATATATCCGTCCATGGCAATGATAATTTGATAAGATGAAAAAAGAGAGGCCAAAAGTCCCATTTGTCCCTTCCATCCAGTACAACTGAAACGGCTTTCATTTTCCAAGGGGGAAGAATACAGATGCAACTGGCTGTGTTTGTTTTGTTCTCAAAAAGGTGATAAGAGTATTTGAGCCGAACCGGTTTTCCAACATGATTTGATTCATTTATTGAATTCTTATATATTGTGAGATTTGAAATATCGTATTTTAAGTAGAAGTATTTTAATAAGCTGATGAAAAGTGGTACAATGATTCAAACTTATCAAAAACAAAATATATAATATATATGATTCAATTTTCAATAAGATAAGGTTTTCAGCATGATTTCATTCTCTATTTTTAATCTTACATTCTTACTCACTTTACATTAATTGTCCAAAAATATCTTGTTTCATATACTCAATTAACTATCTTCAATTTTTTTTATAAGTTGTTGTCCTTGAATTGTATTCGTGTAAAACATGAAAATATGTTATACGAAACCATGATTGCTTGTACAATGTTTTGTGAAACCTGTAAACAAAAAACCAAGAGAAGTAAAATCTAACATTGTACTAAGAAGAGCGCTTTAACTAAGTCATCAATAATAGTACTCTGAATAGCCGTGAGATATCTTCTTGGTAGTCTTTGCAAGCTACTCCAAGTTGAGACAAAACACCCCAAGCGCCCTTAGTTTCTTCACAAACTTCTTCCATGACATGAGAAGACAATAGAATCATGTTAAGCTTTTGGATCATCAAATTAGATTTTAATCTCTCCACAGACTCATCATTCTCATCTGTATGCAAGCTTCCCGTTGGCCCTATCACCTTGTTTTTATTCCTTGGCTTCGAACAAATCTTGTTCATTGATCTTTGGACATTGTTTCTCTGGTTCTTACAACTTGAGCAACCATTTAAGAAACCATAAGAGAGTATACCTTTAGTTTTTTTTTCCGGATTGTAATGCGGCTAAGATCCTACTCGCCAGGCAAAGAACCATCCAAAGGAGTTGTAGATGCAATATAATTTTCTTGTAGCTGACATATGGTATTTGCACATGGGGAGTAAGTGCTGGAAGGGAGGGGTTGGCTTGAAAATCATGTCCTGAATTGGAATTTAATTGAGCTGCGTGTGAGATGCATTAAAAATATCCTCGTGAGAATCATCTGATTGGATGTGACAGTTCCGAACGTTGCTTGAACCCGTTGCGAGATTTCCTCCCTTATTAGATGGAGCTATATAAAAGCCTTCCTGATTTTTAGGAATCTGAAACATATCACCTACCACAGCTGCCAGCCGAGTCCTCTTACCAATTTGATTAGAAATTCTTGAAATATCAGCTGGGAGATTCACCGAATCAGCGTCTGTCAAAGGGAAGCCTTGTCCCGCTGCAAACTCGTTTGTGTATTGTCTGCATGTGTTGTATATTAGCTGTAGTTGACCTTCTTCTGTAATTAGTACTAGAAATCAGCTAATTAGTTGATAGACATTGTATTTAGCGGTAAGAATATTTAGTTTCCTTGGATAGGCTTTGTTTCCTTTCCTTACAGCAAGATACTTGTGTATATATATAGCTTCCTTCTTTATGAATAAAATTATCATCGAACAACCTTTACAGAATTCATTGTTTTGTCATGGTATCAGAGAAGGTCCAATTCTAAAAGAAGAAAACTTGTGATAATCTACTGTATTTTTTTGAAATCCACTATATCTCAAAAGCATCCCGTAAATCTGTTGTGAGAATGGCCATCACTACAGGTGAATCAACTGAATCAGTCCGAACACCACCACCACAAATTATTGTCCAACAAGACAATTCCACCTTTCCCACCAGTATCATTTTAAATAAGACTAACTTCTCATTATGGGCTCAAGTCATGGAGATGCGGATTGGTGCTCGTAACAAAGATGGTTATCTCACCGGAGAAGCAAAAAAACCAACAACAGGAGATCCTCTTCTTGAAACATGGATTACTGAAAATCATACAGCGAAAAGTTGGTTGCTTGACTCGATGAGTCCATCGTTAATGCAGCGGTTCATTTGTCTACCCACAGCAAAGGATATATGGGAGGTTGTATCGAAAACATTCTATGATGGATCGGATGAAACCTTTATGTTTGAATTAAATCAAAGATCTTTTTCGACCAAGAAAAATGGTCGACTATTATCAACATATTATAACGAACTTGTTGCTATTTTCCAGGAGATTGATCACAAAACTACATCACAAGAAGGAACAGTTGAAGGAGTCGTTCATTTGCACATTGCAATGGTTAGGATCCTGTTCATATCTTCCTAAGTGGACTTGACTGTGAGTTTGATCAGGTCCGTGAAGAAATCCTGAGAAAAGAACCAAAACTTGATTTGGAGAGTACATACGCATTTGTCAAAAGAGAATACCAGCAGAGACAAAAAATGGGAGGCTCCCGTCCAATTTCTGAAGGTTCAGCTATGTTAGCTAGCCAAACTCGTCGAGGTCAATCAATTGGCTCTTCAAACAGTCGCAGTAAGAAATCAACTGGAAAGTCTAGTAATCTGGTATGCTCTCATTGTGGTGAAACAGGTCACTCAAAACAACGATGTTATGAAATCATTGGCTATCCTGAATGGTGGGACTTCACCAAGAATACTCAAAAGAAAATTACAGGTAAAGCTATGATAACCTCTATGGACGAAGACCAATTGCAGCCTAAAGAGAACATTGTTCACCAAGGAACAGTTGGTAAGATTTTTGCATTTTCTGCAACTTCTAGGAATATTACTCGGATAATTGATACAGGTACATCTGACCACATGATTAGGGACTCAACTCAGTTACAATCTATTTTTCCATGTTCACAGCCCTTTATTTCCACAGCTGATAGAAGTACATGTCCAATAACAGGAGAAGGATCTGTCATGCTTTCAAAAAATCTTACATTAGATACCATTCTTGTTGTTCCATCTCTTGAATACAATCTCTTATATGTCAGCCAAATAACTTCTGCTCTTGCTTGCACCGTAATTTTTTGGCCTTCATTTTGTGTTTTTCAGGACATTCTAACTCGGAAGATTCTTGGTTATGGTGTTAGGCGGGGCAAACTCTACTACTTGGAACTGACAGAGAGTGGAGAACCGAAGCTCAGTCAAGCAAATCAAACTAGTAGTGAAGACAAACATCGAAGGGATATATGGCTCTGGCACCGGAGATTGGGACATCTTTCTTTTGGTTATCTAAGGAAATTAAAACCACATCTTTTCTCGAATGAGAATGAATCAGATTTTCATTGTGATATTTGTGCTCTTGCTAAAAGTCATCGTGTTTCTTATTTGCAAAGTTTGAATAAAAGTCCAGAACCATTTACAGACATTCACTCAGATGTTTGGGGTCCTACAAAAGTGCCTTCTATTTCTAATGCTAGTTTCTTTGTTACATTTATCAATGTATGTACCAGAATGACTTGGGTATCTTTGCTTAACAAAAAAAGTGATGTATCAGCAGCTTTTCAGGAATTTCATAGGATGGTGGAAACACAATACCAAAGGCAGATTTGGTTGTTGCAATATGATAACGGTACTGAATTTATTGATGCATCATTTGGTCATTTCCTAAACCACCATGGGATTCGCCATCAGACTTCTTGCACTTATACACCACAACAAAATAGATTAGCTGAAAGAAAGAACAAACAATTATTGGACATGGTACATGCTTCTTTGTTTGAAATGAATATGCCTCGTTTTTAATGGGGATAAGCTTTCAAATCTACTGCATATCTCATTAATCGACTACCCTCTCGAGTAATAGACTTCCAAACTCCTTTTGCAGAAGTTGCAGTCTTTACTCTCCATTCCACATCTCCCAAACCTTGAACCACAAGTTTTTGGCTCTACTGTATATGTGCACATACCAAAAACTCTCCCCAACAAACTTGACCCATGTGCAAAACGATGTGTCTTTGTTGGATATTATGAATTTCGAAAGGGATATCGATGTTATGACCCCCAAACTCACAGACTACATGTAACTTTGGATGTTTCTTTCCATGAATCAGAACCTTATTATTCAGGTAATGTTCCTAAGCATTCTCTTCAGGGGGAGAACTCTATGTTGAACCAAGTTTGGTTAACATGGAAATTCCCTCTAAGTTTTGATGATTTTAACAAAACATGTGAAATAGTTAAGTAAAGCATGTTGTACATCTATCTAAGCCTATAGCATGATGATCAAAGCATGTTACACTAAATGCAAGTCATGTTGATCATAGTCAAGGAATTCTGGGTTTTTCCAGAAGCATCACAAGTCACATAGTTGTGGATACAAGTCACGTAAACGTTTCTCACTCAGGAAATAGAATGATTCCAAATCATACAAGGTGAGTTGTACACAGTCCAAATCATGTTATGAGAATGATGAACTCTCTGGATTGATTGCACAAGAAAATAAGTCACATTGTGAGGGGTGCAAGCCACATAGACGAGATGTACATTAGACCTGAAGAAGACTTGCAAGGCAACGTCTATGGACGTTTCACTCCAATTCAAGTCATGTGGATGAGTAAAGGAGTCACCTTTGGAGAAATCTATTTACGCATGTTACAAAGCGTGCAAGTCTCGTAGACAGGTGTGATGTCAGCATCTGACAAATCGGCAACTCGGGATTCAAAATTTGAATATTCTCTGACACCTGACACAGTGACACATGAAGAATCAAATGTGTGATTTTATAGGAATGATAAGGTGCGTAGATGGCTGGGATGGCTATGATCAATGCACGGTACAGGATGATCAAAGCCCACTTCATTTGTGCAAGTCACGTTATGGTTGGTAAATTCCCAGGTGAAGACTATTGATGTAAACACAAAGCGCATCGCAGAGATCTAAGTCAAGTTATATTTTGTGACATTTGAGGCAATAGCGATCAATGCTTATACAAAACTCGTAGAAGAGAGATAAGTCACGCATTATTTCTATGGCACATCATACTACGCACGATGCATACCAACTATGCGCGCTATATATGCTCATGTCATCTATATAAGAAGATTTATCTCTCTTACAATGGCTATATTCTATCTTTGAACGACTCTTTGGACTTGGAAAGATATAAATACCTCGTGGGACTTCAAAAAAAGGGTCGGAGAACTCTTGAGCATTTATTCCTACAGCATCCAAGCATCAAAGCATTGAATTTGCTTATTTCATTGATAGAATTCTTTTGTTTATTAACTTTCTATTATCATAGCTTGTATCACTAGTTTCAATCATTGGTGGTGAGTGTTTGTTAATCATCTTTGTAAGAGTGATTGTGAGTGGGATCAAAGGGTAGATCCTTAGGTTAGTTTTTATTCTTGAACCACAATCAAGAATATTGTACAAGTTCTCACATGGCTAGAAAGTGAAGTTGTAATCTCTGTGAAGATTGTTAGTGGAAATCCTAAGTGGTGATACTTAAGGAGTGGACGTAGGCATCAAGTTGGCCGAACTACTATAAGTTCTTGGTGTTGTTTCATACTTGCAATTTATTTTTGAAGAAAATTTCAAAGCTACTCATACCACGCTATTCAACCCCCCTTCTAGTGTGGTTATTGACTCTACACTCCAGTGAATAGAATAAATTGCAAGAAGAAGGTGGAGGTTGTAATTTTATAGATTTGGAAGAAGTGCATAAGTGTTTTGAAGAGAATAATAAGCCAAGTTATGACAATGTTCAATAAAATGAGTATTCTGGAAATGATGATCAACAAGGATGTGGTAGTACTCCTGAGATTGAAAATGAGGCGTCAATCCTTTCCAAAGATATGCTAGAGTTGCCCATGTCTACACCATCAACTGAAGAATCAACCTAGTAGAATTCTCATTCTCAGGTCATTCCAAATTTAACATCTGATATAACTAATGAAACTCATGTTTCTACAAAAAACATAGTATGTCCAAATTTAGAGCTGGATTCAAGCTGAGCTGAGCTGAGCCGAGCCGAGCTTTAGAATGTTCGAGCTAGACTCGGCTCGTCTAAAATCTATCGAGCATAATCTTGAACTCGAGCTCTCTCTCAAGCTCAAAATCTTGTTCAAGCTTGGCTTGTCACATGGCTCGCTAGCTCATGAGCTTGTTTGTGAGCTTTTCGAACTCGGCTTAGCAAAGACTCAAATAAATTTGTGGATGAGATTTGCTAGTTTAGCTTTGGAAACAACTCTAAAAATAATATAATCAAATTTAGGTTAGTTCAATAAAATAATGTTGTGCATGTAATTGAACAAAAAACTATTAGAAGTTTCAATTTGTTTTACAAGTTCAATCTAATATTAGATCATCTTATGCGAGCATGCTTAGACTTTTATATACATGGTCAATTAGTGTAAGTTTGAACTTTTGTTGATGTGGTCCAAATATTAAATACTATTCCAAATATAAACATATTTTTCATAATTTAGTTTAATACACACACACATATATACACACGTGTATATATATATAGACGAGCCTACAAACGAGCTTGATCATGAGCCTACAAACGAGCTTGTTCACGAGCTTTCGAGCCAAGCTTTTGGGTGTTCAAGCTCGGCTTATTTCTTTAAACCAACCCAAATTTTGTTCAAGTTCAGCTCATTTATTATTGAGCTAGTCGTGAATGAGCTTTTATCGAGTCGAGCTCCGAGCCGCTCGCGAGCGGCTCGGCTCTTCCACCCCTAGTCCAAATACCCACAAAGGCTGAATAAAATGGTCCTAAATTAACAATATGAGCTTGATATGAATGCTAAAGTCAAATACCTAATTAATAATTATGTGTCATGGTTAATTGACTTACATGCATTCACTATTAATCAATTATCCAATATATCTATTCCTACTAGTGTGCATGAAGCATTGGCAGATAAAAGATGGAGAGAGGCAATGAATGAAGGGATGGAAGCCATTAAAAAAAGCACTTGGGAAATTGTTCCATTACTGAAGGGAAAAATACGCAACGATATGATGAGGATTATCAAGAAACATTTGCACCAGTAGCCAAGATCAATACAATTCACATTCTCAGTCTTTAGCAACAAATTGAGATTGACCTCTTAAATAGTTTGATGTAAGAGCTACTTTTCTTAAGAGGGATTTGGAGGAATAAGTCTACATGGAGTTTCCACGTGGAACAAACCAGAATCTTCATGATCAAATAAAGTTTGCACATTGAGAAAGGCATTATATGGGTTGAAGCAATCGTCCAAAACATGGTTTGGGAGGTTCTCTTCTATAATGAAAGCATTTGGTTATAAAAAAAATAGTTTAGATCATACTTTGTTTATAAAACATAAACAAGGAAAAGTAACAACCTTAATTGCCTATGTTGATGATATGGTCTTGACAGGAGATGATCCATGTGAAATGGAAGCTTTGCAAGAGTATTTGGCAACTAAATTTGAAATGAAGGATTTAGGACAACTAAAATATTTTTTGGGAATTGAAGTTTCAAGATCAAGGCATGAGATTGTTCTTTCACAATCAAGGCTCAAATAATGAACTAGCTTAATACAATTATGAATGCACTATTTTGCTCTAGAACGGTTTGATCATAGAATGCTCAAGAGTTGTACTTTTCAAGTGATTCTTGAGTCATATTTATAGCCAAAAATGTCATCTTGACCATTGTATAAAGTTTGAAGTCGTTGGGTTTGAATTTGTGACCGTTCTAGCGCATTTTCCAAAGCTGTCGAGCTTAACTGTTCTTCAGGTAGAAGTTTCACTAGAACTTCTACTCCAAGCATATTTAACCTGCAAAAATTAGACAGTATATACAAGGACATCTGTACCCATTTTTAGTGGGCTACATTTATATTTGACCCATTTTGATGATCTTGGCTCGAGCTACAACAACTACTTTTGATATAGGAATTTCACCAAAACTTTTAGTCTAAGAGTACTTAACCACTGCACCTTATTTTACTATATTTTTTGGCCTTAACTTTTTCAATCCAACTTTCTCTTGTTAAAATCTTTTGAGTCTTTAAACTTATGGCTTAACTCTCTTTTAAGACTTATCAAAATACATCATATGATAAAAACTCATTTACATAGATCAAGTCCAAAACAAGTTTTCCTTAATATATCCATATTTCTCAATTTATCTATTCTCTTGAAGATATCAAACTTCATACTCTAAATTATGAATTAATAACATCAATGCATTAATGATAAGTTTAGACAATGATAAACATCAAGTGAAACATATCAACCTCATAAATCATTAGTTTAAACAACCAATTTTTATCTATATCAAATATAAAAATTAATCCAATTTCACTTAATTAATATTTAACATTATTAAATATTATTTGTCATCATCAAAACATATGTAATGAACCTAAGAGGTCAACATAAACAACAAAACAAGAACAATAATACACAACAAAATACCAGCAAAATAGAGTATAAAACCAAAACCTTATGTTTTCTTTGTTATTAGAGTACAACTATAGTACATGTGGAGTACAAAGTCAAAAAAATGAGAATAAATCACAACTATTAGATCAAAATGAGTACATTAAGAGTATGAGACTGATTTAGTAATTTGTAAACTCTTCTCTCTTCTATCTAATATTTTCCATTCACACATGCTATATAATAGCAATCTCACACAGTGAGTACAATTCACTAAAAAAATACTCACACAGTGAGTACAAGTTTTTTTGAATTTTTCTATAACGAGAAAAGAAAACATTAGATCAAAACAAGAAGAAAAAACGAGTACATGCGAAGTACATGTGGAGTATATATGGAAAAACCAAACCAAAGCCAATGATGGCTTCAACAAACACATCATAGACTCACAATGCTTCAATCCTCCACCACATCAAGGCAACAACCACCTTCTCTCCATTCCTTTAATTCCATTCCCCTTTTACCCCTCTCTTTTCGCTCTAATTTCCTTTCTATCTCTAGACAACTATCGGCTCTGCGCCCTCGACGCCGTCTAGCCTTACGATTACGTGCCCCATCTTTGTACGTAACACCTCCAGTCCCAAAACCTAAAAATCGCCATCATCGGCTTTGAAAACTTCGGTCAATTCCACTCGAAAACCCTAACGGCGCAAGGCAACACTGTCATCGCCTTCTCCCACTCAGATATCTCTGCTGCAGTTGGTCACCTCGGCGTCATGTTCTTCTCTAATCGTGACGATCTCTGCGAAAGCCATCCCGATCTATGTTTAAAAACCAAACCGAAACAGGGCTCGACTTTAATTTTAGTGGCTTTGACAACTTTGTTGATTGTAATCTTCGCACTATGGAGGGATGAGGAGCAGTGTTTGATGGCAAGGAGAGGGGAGAAGGAAGAGGACGACATGGAAGGGGAAAGATGGTAGAGAGAAGAAGAGAGAAGTAACTCGTACAAAAGAAACGAAACGGGAAAAGAAAAAACAAAAGCATCTCAAAAATTATATATATATATATATGTAGTATTATTGAAAATAATTAACAAAATTATTTTACAATAATGATTTATTAAGAGTACTTTTTAAAAGTGACCAGAGAAATAAAAAAAAGTATATCAGGTGTAATTTCCTCAATATTTTGATTGTTTGGGGTATAATTTCCTCAAATAAATACCAAACAAACATTGGGCTGAAGCCCAAAAACGCAAATGCTATACAAACCAGGAAACCCTAACCCGGTAATTGGCAGACGGTGCAGATAGACCATTACCACAAACCAAATTTTACTCAATTAATGCCATCTCATTTGGAAAAGAAAAGAAAAAAGCGTTAATTAAAAAAAGAAACAAAACACCAAACTAAAAGCTCCCACCTCTCTCTCTATCTCAGAGAAGCCAAAGCCCTGCTGAATCTAGAACTCTCTCTCTCTCGCAACTAAGATACGACGCCGTCACACCTTACTTCTGGTTCGTTCTTTTCCATTGCTCTCTCTCTCTCTCTCTCTCTCTCGCTTGCACTTTCGCTTATACTTTTAACTTGTGGTACTTTTAGTTAGGGTTTATTATTAACTACTGTCACTGTTGTTTTCTTCGTAGGATCTGATTTTATGTTTCCCTTTCAACCTATAGATAATTATAGGGTGATTTGGGTTTGGTTGTGAAAAAGCTTTGTTTCTTTCTTGTTGAGTAGTCGTTTAGGTGCGATTATGTGCTTAATCAATCTGATTGAGTATTTCTAGAATTTTATTTTTTTTGGCATTGTAGTGCAATTAAGTGTGAATTTCGTGGATTTTATCTTCTTTACAGTAATCGTAGTTCAATAGAGCGATTAGGAGCTCATGGATTCGTTTTATTAGATTTTAGACGGCAGTTACAGTGCATGTGAGTGAATTTCTCGTGAATTTTAATGACTGTTAATCACTTTTTGTTTAATTAGCAATTTTATGAAATGCGAGGTTTTTGGATTTTATCTACTTTACAGTAATCGTACTTTTTGTTTAATCATGGAATTTTGAGATTGTGAGGAAGATTTATTCTCTTGTCTTTTTTTGATGGAAAGAATAAACAATAATGGTGCTGTTAATTTCTCAATTGTTTATTCATTAGTTATTAGTTTTGGCCATGAAATCTGCTGTAATGATAGTGATTCTATGTTTGTTTTCTTGCAGCTTATATTTTTTTAGGATTTAAGTTATTGAGAAATGATGGGAGATGGCGAGACAGTGGTTGCAGAAACGTCTACAGTCATCGATTATTCAACAGCTGGATATGCTTCCACTGGATATGTTGATACTGGCTCAAATGTTGTTAATAGTTCTGGTGTTTATGGCAGTGAGGGTACTGTAAATGCAAATTATGCTGTGTCCGCTGGTGTGGATGGGAATGCGTACGTACAAGATGCCCCTGTTGATTCTTCATATGGTACAAAATCAGTTGGAATGGGCGGTACAGGAGATAATGCTACTGTTACTGGAGCCCCAGCTGTGAATGGAAACATTGGCAGTGAAACAACGGGTGTTGCATCAGTTGAGAATGGAAATGCTGTGGAAAATGTTGGTGGAACTGCAGTCGAGCAGCAGTTAGTGGATGGTTCTGGTATGTCCTCAACCCTAAGCCCTCAAGAATCCATGTTACGTGTATACTTGTGGATGAGATTCTAAACTGTTGTTTGCTATTCCATGTGCAATTTGCTGTAAACAATTTGCTTTTTTCCCTATTTTGTATATTCATGCTTTATTAGTGCTTAATTTATTGCAAAGGAGACTATCTAACTGAGAAACATTTGTTGGTTAGTCTAGATGTGTCAAAACTATTTGTCCATAGGGTGATGTGTGCAAACATGCATGAGCTGTCAGCTATTTTTGGGGTAATGTAGCGTTTGTTCGAGTCTTCTTTTGAGTCAATCTATGTGTCAACTTATATATTTTATCATTGTGTGATTTTCCAATTTGTGGTAAGTTTCATTTTTACACAAAAGAACATTGATCATGTGTGTTTTTAAGTGTTTGATATGGATCTTCCTTACTTTCTCTATTTGGAAGATAGTTTTCTAAATGTATTTGAGTGATTCTTATTCGCTTTGGTCTTGATTGTTCCTTTTTCTCCTTTAGTGCCAGCAATGTCAAGTGAAGAGGAACGGCTCTGGAGCATTGTGAAGGCTAATTCTTTAGATTTTGATGCGTGGACTGCTTTGATAGATGAGATTGAGAAAGTGGCAGCGGTATGAATTGTTAAAAGTCGAGGGCTATTATTTCCCATATTATGTGTGTGTGTGTTTGAGTGGGAAGACCTGAGAAATTTAGAAAAAAGAATGATAATGTACCTAAGATACTCATATTTGGGCACCAGTAAATTACTACCAAAAACCCATGAAAGTACACATCCATCACATCTCTTCTAATTATTTTGATTTAAAATATACAAACATGTAGAAGTTTGTGTATTGTCAATGCATAATCAAAGAAAATTTTAGGGCATGAAATATGTTTTGTTGAGATAGTTTAGATTTTTTTTAATACTTGCTTTTTGATCTTTGGATCATTTAGTTAGGATAAAAAAATGATCTGAGTGTTTGACAATGAAGTGTTATCACCCATTCAGTTAGATTTCTTATGTTCATTTTCATTTTGAGGAGGGGGCAGATTATTTGATTGGGTTTTGTATGTATGTTATTTACTATCTCCTATTGAATAATATTGTTATTTGAACATTGTGCAGGACAAGATATTGAAAATTCGAAAGGTTTATGATGCTTTTCTTG
The DNA here is from genome assembly GCA_948243855.1 of Flueggea neowawraea. Classification (NCBI taxonomy): domain Eukaryota; kingdom Viridiplantae; phylum Streptophyta; class Magnoliopsida; order Malpighiales; family Phyllanthaceae; genus Flueggea; species Flueggea neowawraea. The sequence continues at coordinate 3,064 of CAODLS013162572.1, read as the reverse complement.
CTGAATTTCCATTATGTTATGGTTATTGGAAGAAATACGCAGATCATGAGGCTCGCATAGGTTCTATGGACAAAGTTGTGGAGGTATATGAGCGAGCAGTACTGGGAGTGACATATTCAGTGGACATTTGGTTGCATTATTGCACATTTGCCATAATCACGTATGGAGATCCTGAAACTGTTAGAAGGTAATACTTGTTTATGATATATTGTGTTGATAGTCTATGTTGGAATTGGGTTTGTCTGCTTCATTTCACAAGGAACTGGTGATTTTGTTGTTCTCTAACATTATTTCAGTCTGCCTGCAACAGTGGTTCCTCCCATAATGGCGAAATGGGAATGCTTAAAAAACACATTTTTCTGATGTGCAAATTGATATATGCTACAACATAGGTAGCTGAATTTAAATATTTTTAGGATGAGATTCTATTCTTTTTGGCCTTTTTACAACCTCTCCCCTTCTTCCTGAAGCTCTGCATCATAGTGATGAGTTATATATGTGTAATGGCTATTTTATAAATTTGACACTTTGAAGTGCATCAATATGCAAAATGCTGCTGGGAAGATCTCATCCAGTTGAGGGCTAAGATGGCCTCATTCACTGCTCATTTCAGACATGGTATGAATTTTATGAGGAAGGTAAATGCAGCATTTGGAAGTGTCATGCTGTTAGATTGAATTCTTCCTTCTTCAACATTAGCGCCAGGGTATCCCATTTGTCGATGTGTCTGCATTGGCTGAGTTTGCCTTTTGGTTTGTGATAACAATTTTTTTGTTTTCTGTTGTGCAGGCTTTTTGAACGAGCATTAGCTTATGTTGGAACAGATTATCTTTCATATCCCCTGTGGGACAAGTATATTGAGTATGAAGAAATGCAAGCAAATTGGGTCAATGTTGCTAGCATTTACACTAGGATACTGGAGATTCCAAATAGACGATTAGATGACTATTTCAACAGGTTACTTATCTTTCAATTTTGGATGCATTGGATGTGTATCTGTTTTCACACAGTTCACTTATTTAGTTGTTATTTTGGTTAATTTCTTTCCTTCGTTTTATGGAGTGATTTCACCGCTGACTTTTCTTTTTCAGTTGTTCTTTTGGTTAATATCTTTCCTTGGTTTTCTGTAGTGACTTAAATGAGATCAGCTTCCTCTTGAAATTTTTAACTTTTTTTTTTAGGATGAATTTTTTAACTTTAATTAGCTTATTTGGCTCTTAAATAATTGTTAGACTTTATACTCCCTTAGCTCTATGGAGCTTGTGGTTGATGAAAAAGATAGGGCTTTAATGCACAGAACTTTTCTGATGTTTTGAGAGTTGGAGTATGAAAGTTAATGAGGAAGAGATGCGTTTATGATGTGCTTAATAAGCTCCATCTGCTGTTATGCAACGGTTGTTTCTTCTTCAGAATGGTTTTGTTCATGATGTGCTTAATTAGCTCACTTATGCTTGTTGTGTGCAATTGTCATTATGTCTTGCATGATCGCTGTTTTGGTGTCTTTTTTTTTTCCTTTTGTATCGTTGATGCCTATGATCTTTACCCTTCTTTTATTGCCTCTATTCCAGATTCAAGATTTTTGCTGCAAGTAGACCTCTATCAGAACTGAGGACAGCTGAAGAAGCTGCCGCTTTAGCACCTCCTTTTTCTAAGGACGGCAGTGAATCAAACAAGGGAGAGACTCGTCCTGATGAATCTAAAGAAGCTTCTAAACCTGTTGGTGCCGGCTTAACAGAAGCTGAGGAGCTGGAGAAGTATGTTGCCATTAGAGAGGAGATGTATAAGAAAGCTAAAGAGTTTGATTCTAAGATTGCTGATTTTGAAAATGCTATTAGGAGGCCTTACTTCCATGTACGGCCACTTAATATTATAGAACTTGAAAATTGGCACAACTATCTTGACTTTACGGAAAAAGAAGAAGACTTGAATAAGGTATTTGGGTTTGTTTATAGTCCCTCTTTGACTTCTTTTTGGTATCTAGTTTTTTGTTGTCCTTGTTATACATTGACTTACAGTTAAGTAATAACTGCTGCATCATATGCCTTATTGGCTAAACCATTGGATGAAGCAACTTTTTAATCGCGAAATTGAACTGGGACTAAAGCATGGGCGTTCCATTTGGTACCTATAAGGCTAATTATTTCAAACCCTCGTTTGTCAGTGGACAATGTATGTGTTGAAATATATTCTTTTTAAAATTCATATGTTATGCATGCAGGTATCTTCTTGTCTTCTTAACCATCTGTCTGTCAGGCAGAGAGGGTCCCTCCTTTCATGTTTGAGGGGCCTTTGTATTCCCCAATGAAGTATTTCTTATGCAGACCTCTTGTGTTTTTTATTTTCCAAATTTTCTACTTTATAAATATAAATTTATGCTCTTTTCATGGTGGTTCTGTTTTGTAAATCAGGTGGTCAAATTGTATGAGAGATGCCTAATTGCATGTGCCAATTATCCAGAATATTGGATACACTATGTCTTGTGCATGGAAGCCTGTGGAAGTCTGGATCTTGCAAATAATGCCCTTAATCGTGCAACTCAAGTGTTTGTGAAGGTATATGATTCCACATTTCAGAATGCTGTTTGGGTCCCTATTCTTATTATTCATTGATCATCAACTATCTAGTGTCGTGCTCTGTTATGCATTGACACTTCTCTAAAATGGTGGTTCTAGTTGCTAAATTAATGATATTTTAGGTATTATATGGTTAACTAGTTAATGCAATGTAATTTTATGCGTGTTTGGTCAAAATCTTTATGCCATTTTCTGTGTGAAATTTTTAGAGTTCACTATGCACGATCATTTTATGCCCTGCAGAGAGGCTGTGTAGTGCCAAAACTACCTACGTATAGTAATTTCTGTTGCACATGCAGTAAGAAGTCCTTGTTAATATAGTTTTTTCTCTTGTTTTTTGAAATGAAAAATTTCCTATAGCCTTTTTCCTTTTCGAATTGTAACTTTGCACCCCATCTTCTCTTTCTTGACCAATTTGGGGAACATTGGTATAAGGTGAAAGGTATTCCAAAACCCAAGGGCAAACATGAGGTGACTGGAAAACAGTAATA
>CAODLS013162553.1:0-12177 GCA_948243855.1 Flueggea neowawraea | reverse complement strand
GCCCTAGTCATCAGGGTGATACGGTGACCGTGTGTCCGACCAAACACACGTAAATTTTTGTATCTGGTGGCTTAGGTCACATCATTGATTCTATTTGTTTTTGGTCCTATTATCTGACTTTATATATATATATATACTAATAATATTGTCTGATTGTATGTCGTCTGATTTGGATGCAAACTTTTTTAGAAATATTTTCAAAAAATTATTATATATGTAGAGAGTATATTACATTATATATGCATATATGCATGTGTGGTATTTTTGAACTGTCAATACAAAAAAAAGCCCCAATTGTGATGGACTTTTTTCTTCGCAAAACCACTGTTGCGACAAAATTATCTTTGTAACATTTCGTCGCAAAAGACGTCGTCGTAATAGTTTTGACTGGTTACCATTTCTGTTAAGGTACATGCTTTCAAAACTGCTTATGTGGGTCCCATAGGTGATTTGGAGTGTCGTCCCTCACCTATTTTACTCACTGCCTTCTTTTAACATTTTTAGGTTATTCAATATTTACCTTAACAAATATTCAACACTCACTAAGGCACTTAGTTCAGTAGTTAGTGCGCTTTTGCTCAAGCCCTAGAGCTCCACATCAGATTTCTTGTGGGTTATGTTGTATAAATATATTTTGCTTATTTTGACTTAATTTATTAATATTTTCACACTTTCTATACTATATTAAAATTATATTTTGATATACTGATCTTTTATTTAAAAATGTATATTCTATTAATTGTGTTTAATATTAAACTAATTTATAAATGTTTTAATGAATGAATAAGTTTGGTAGAATATATGATTCTCCGAGACTTGTGCAAGATGGGTCGGGCCTCCGGTTCGGTTCACCTCATATTTCAGTCATAATTTGATCTTGGGTCGTGACATGTGTATTATAAATAGGTTAAACGTGTTAAACGAGCCTTATCATGTAATCTCTGATACGTGACCTGAATAACAGTTAACGGGTTATACAGGTCGTGTCATGTATCCTGCTGCATTACTGTAGATGTCAACTTAGGTACTATCTTTCCAAAATTTTCAAGTCTCTTCAACTGTTGTTAAAATGATATTGTTTTGATTTAAAAAGGGGGATAAAAGAAGTTTTTAGAAATTATGCACAAATCATTTTCAATAAGGGGAGATAAATTTTTTATCATGCACAAATTGTTTTTGCTAGGGGGAATGTAACCTTGATAATGTTTAATCTTTTGATGGCATAAAAAATGGGGAGAGTATTGGATGAATTAAATAAATTTGAAATGAAAGGGGTAGAATTTCAAACTTTTCGACATAATCATACATTCTTTTTCATGATACTAATCTCTTGATAATGATGAAATCCTTGATCAAAATTGTTGTCCTTGGTTTATCACATAAATTCATGAAAGTTTTGTCATCATAAAAAAGACGAAGATTGTTGGATCATGTGTGATCAACATTAAGATCCTTATATGTTTTGGTGATGAACAAAAGATGAAAACAATCTAAATGGCCATGTTACTTATGCAAGACTTGGAGTTAACCACGCAAGAAAGCTCGGAGTTGCAAAAGAAACCACTGGAACATCACAAAGTATGTAAGGAAAAAGATAAATTACGTAAGTGGCCATTACGTAAGTACAGGTTTTTAAAAGTATGTACAATACTTTAGCTTGAAAATACTTTAGATTCAGTCCCAATAGAAATATCAATCAAAGAGGGGAGTGAATTGGATTTTTAGCAAGTTAAAAACGTTGTTAAAAATATTTTGGAAACTAAAATAAATAACAAAGTTCTTTCAAACTAAAATCAAAGTTAAATGCGGAAGCAATTTAAAACCAAATATCCATTCCACACACAATAATATAAATCAAATGAAAATGCAAAGTAAGTGAGAGAGAGTGGGGCAAGAGAGAAAAAATTCGATTTATAGTGGTTCGGTCCTCCTTGACCTATGTCCACTCCTCCATATTCCTTAGAGAATTTCAATCCACTATCTTCCCCACTTCTGGGTAGAGGGAAACCATTTACAACACTTGTTTTTACGGGATCAACAAGAAAGCTGTTACACCTTGTTTTTGTGGGCTCAACAAGAAAACCGAATCCCTAGTTTTTTTTCAGGCTCAACTAGAAAATTGAAACCACTTGTTTTTAGGACAAACAAGCAAGCCAAACCTTTAGTTTTTGTAGACTTAACTAGAAAACTATTACCTACTAGTTTTCTAAGGCTCACTAACAACCACTATTGTTTTTCTAAGGCACAACAAGGAAAATATCTACCCAATTAAATAACCTTGATTGATACAAAATCAACCCAAAAGTATAACAGATTTAATCTCACACCAATCCAAAAATAAGATTGCAAGTAAATAGCTCAAATAGGCTAGAAAGGTAGAAATGAGAGAGAAGGTAAATAGCAAGTCTTAAAAAAGGTCTCTCTCATCTTTCTTCTATTATGGGACGTCTATTAATAGCTGCTCTTAGAAATATAGCAGTTGGAAGGCTCAAAGTAGTCGTTGTGAGAGAGTGAAAAATTCTGATTTAAATGATGCCACTGCCTTCTACGTGTGTTGTTATCCATGCTATGTGTGTACTTCATTCTTTTTGGCCTCGAATGGATTAACATCTACGTGTTTTGTCACACTTCTACATCCGTTGGTTCATTTACATGCTTTATAGCCTGATCTACTTGCATTGTTCTTTGTTCCAGAATATCCAATTTCACCCAAACTTTCATTAACACACTTTTTTCATTCTTCTATGCACTTTGTCGTTCTCCCAAACTTTCAACAAATGTTTTCATCAATCAACAAAGTGCTTTGTCATTCCTAAAAGAATACACACTTTTTTCCCAGATTTTCATCAAAGTGAGTTAATAAATCAACAAAATGCTTTGTCGTTCTCAAAGTTCACTCCTTTAATTCCGACATCATCTTGTACGAGGAATATTCAAATTCAAATCTCCAGGAGTATCTCAACTTTGTCTTCATCTGAAGCTTGTCAACGTGGGTTGCTACCCATCTACATGTGTTAAGCTTCTCATTAAAGTTTGCATCTTTAATCCATCTACGAAACAATGCTCAGATCATTAGACAACATATGTTACACACGGCTTTCATCTTTATCAACGTGCTTTGATGACTCAACAAAGTGCTTTGTTGCAAAATATTAGCAAGTCTGTAACTTTGTATTTCTTTCATGGATATTTTGCATTCATCATCATCAAAATCGAACTCAACAATCTCCCCATTTTTCATGATGAAAAGACATACATGAATTTGAACATCTATTCATCAATGATAAACAAATTGATTAAGGATTTCACTCTATATCATTTGGTTAGTTCAACACAATAACATATGATGTTCAAAGCAAGAATGATACCAATTAAAAGATAAAACACAATGAAATTTATGCACACTTCTCCGAAAAAATTCATGTACACTTCTCCCCCTCTTTGTATCGTAAAAAAGGATAAGAAAAATCAACATTCTCCCCCAATCAATCAAAGGAATCAATAAGCACAAATATAGCTCTCCCAAAGTAAAAGCATCTATCAAAGAAATGATTTTGAAATTAAAACTCCTCCTTTTCTGTTTCAAAACTATGCACAACAATACAAATGTATCTCCCCATTTGGCAATACACAAAATCAATGCATGCATCAAGAGATACCAAACAGAAAAAAAATATAATGCGATCAACTCAATTATGCAAGAAACATAATGCATATAATAAAAATTATAAGTCCCACTAGGGGGATAAGAATGGCAATCTAAGAGGGGGTGAATTGGATTTTTAGCAAGTTAAGAACTTTGTTGAAAATCTCTTGCAAACTAAAACAAATAACAAAGTTTTTCTTTCAAACTTAAATCAAAGTGTAAATGCGGAAGCTCTAAAGATCCAATCCACACACAACATTAATTTAAATGCAATGCAAAGCAAGTAAATAAGATAGAGTAAGGGAAGAGATGACAAATCCATTTTATAGTGGTTCGGTCCTCCTTGATCTACGTCCACTCCTCTAGCTCAACTAGAGAGTTCAATCCACTAAAGATTCTTCCTGACTAACGTGCATTGTACCACCATCAATGTGCGTTGATCATAACTCAATGTGACTTGTGGTTTGTTCAACGTGGTTTGTTCTTCCTTCCAGAATATGAACATTTCACCCAGTGAATCTTCAATGTGACTTGTACCTCAAGCAATGGTCATTGCCATCTTCATATCAAGATCGCACCTTTAATCCACATTAGTGAGTCATAGAATATTCAAATTCAAATCCCGATGAGCGTCTTGGCTTTGTCCTCATCCGACCTCGTCAACGTACATTGCACCGTTTGTAACGTGCGTTGAGCATTTCTTCAAAGGTTGCATCTTTTGCTCTACAATGTGCCTTGTATCATTCAACAACTCTAATAACGTGCATTGTAGCTTGTGTAACGTGCATTGATGATCATCTGATACTTTGCACTTCTTGAATGGATGATCTATGTGCCTTGTACCGAGTGTAACGCGCCTTAATGCTATTTTCATCATAATCAACGTGACCTGCATAGGCATAATGTTCTTTGTATCAAGATATCAGCAATTCCATAACGTAGCAAATCTTTCATGGATGTTTTGCAATCATCATCATCAAGACCAAAGTTAACAAAAATAAGTTTGACTTTTAATGAAAGGGTACGACATTTGTATTCCTTTGTTTATCTTTGAGGGATATCAAGCGTATTGTAAAGGAGTGATAGCGAGAGTGACAAACTTGTTCCTCTTATAAAGAGTGATATTAGGCCACTTGATGAATAGTATTGATGGAATGTATGCATACTCAAATGAATTGATAAAGGGGTTATCAATGTCATTTATTATTTCAATCTACTTGGGATTAAGAAACACATTAAGTAAATAAGGTTGACATGTAACCATGCCTTATGCTTAATCAAGATATCGTGAGACAAAATGCCTAAATATCAAACTGTGAAAGGTAAACTCAGATCACAAACTCCACTTGATATTGGGTTGCTATAATGTATTTCTAGATACCGCTTATGGACTATGGGCCTAAGTTTTAGGACAAGACCCATTGCCAATTTCAAGTGGGCCTATTGAGTCTTGCACTAAAATGAGTTGGATTTGCTCACAAATATTCTCTCTTGTAGTAATTGAATTATTAATATGATTAATTTAATTAATCATTAATAATTTAGGGTTTTTATGATTTATCTCTTAAATATGATATAAGACATTATCCATTAATGTAATGAGCTTTTAATATAAATTACTTCTTATTAGGTAATATATGTTTTGGGCATATTATTATGTGTGACATAAATTAGTCCCATGTATTTTAATGAGAGAGTGATTTATTTAATGATAATGTATCATGTAATTAAATGCCCAATAATATTAATCAGCCGATAAAAATTCGGCACACACATTAGGTTGACTAGGTCAAAGTTTGACTAAGTCTTCTTAAGCTAGTGCATGTTGATTAGAACTCCTAACCAAGCAAGGCATTCATATGCTTGTAGGAAAAGTAATAGGAACTTAGTACACTTAAACTAGGATTTTCTATGCTCTTATAAATAAGAGGGCCGAATTTTTACTTGCTCCTATTTATGGCTATGCTGAATTTGTGAGTGTCACAATAAAAGAGAGAAAATTTTGTGAGACTAGAATAGAGATTCTAAGTGCTAGTAGACACTGCAGATTCAAGCAAGCTTGTTCGTGTGAGTATACCTTTAGACACGTTCACGCAAAGGTAGCATAAGGGAAAGGAGATTCAGTTTTGTTATACTAAAAGCAACACCAACACCATACTCAGTTATACGTTCTATCATCGGATTTTAAGGTAAAAACCCTAACCCTAATCGTGTATGTTGATGTGCATGGATCCTTGGTGGAATTTTAGGTTTAAAATTTTTGTTATTTCTGCTACCATGTATGCTTATAAAAGTCATATTATTAGCTACGAATTCTAGCACCTAGTTCATTGCACTCATAGCAAATGACTTTGCTCTTGTTTTTGTTTACCTCCTTTGTAGCTCTTTATTTGTAAAGAAATTTGCGTAATCTGTTTATGAGGGACTCTACATCATCAAGATCAGTCTCTTCATCATAATCATCATTTTCCTCACTTGAGCTTTCAATGTATTTTAATTGTTGAATGCAATTCCCAACTCCTTATTCTTCTTCTTCTTGCCTTCAATCTCTTCATCCTCTTCCATGCTCATTTCATGTGTGAGTAAGGATCCAAGTAATTATTCAAAAGGCAAAGAATTTAGATCATTCGCTTCTTAGGATGGCATATTTCTTGGAAGCCAATATTTAGGTAAAGACCTAAGAATCTTCCTCACAATCGAAGAATTTATATATGATTTTCCAAGACAGTTGAGGCCATTGAAGATATCATTGAACCGGTTAAACATTTCTTGAATGGATTTATCTTTCTCCATCTTGAACAACTCATATTTATGAACAATGAGGGAGATCTTGTTCTCTTTGACTTGAGAGGTGCCATTATAAGTAATTTCCAAAGTCCTCCAAATTCTATATGCATTTTGGCATTGCTGGACTTTATTGAACTAGGTTTTGCTAAGAGCACAAAAAGTATGTGCATAGCTTTGTCATTGTACCGCACCATCATCTTGTCATGCTCGGTCCATTCTTCCTTTGGTTTGGTCCTTTGAACACCATTAACAGTCTGTTTAGGCTCAAATGGACCATCTTCCATTTCTTCCTAAATCTCATCTGCTTCACATTTGATGAACACTTTCATTCTTATTTTCTAGTATAGGTAATCACTGCCATCAGAGAAATGAGCTCTATTAACTTCATATCTGAAAATATGATTCATAAATTCCATTTTTGGAATCTTTAACTCTTTGGATGTTAAACCAAAAGATATTATCAAGAGCACAAGCTTTTATACCCATTATAGATTCGATACGAATAGGAATGGAAATCCAAAAGTAGTGATGAATTGAATTTTTAGCAAGTTAAAAACTTTGTTAAAAATCTTTTGAAAACTAAAATAAATCACAAAGTTTTTTTAAAAACTAAAATCCAAGTTAAATGCGGAATCAAATTAAAACCAAAGATCCAATCCACACACAACAATATCCACCAAATGCAAATGCAAAGTAAGTGAGACAAAGTGAGTGAAGAGTGAACAAGTATGATTTAAAGTGGTTCATTCCTCCTTGACCTACGTCCACTCCTCTATATTCCTCATTCATGGGTGGAGGGAGGCTGTTTACAACACTTGTTTTTGCAGAATCAACAAGCAAACCGTTACACATTGTTTTTACGGGCTCAACAAGAAAAGTGAATCCCTAGTTTTTTTGCAGGCTCAACTAGAATACCGAAACCACTTGTTTTCAGGACAAAGAAAATTAAACCAAACCTCTAGTTTTTGCTGGCTTAACTAGAAAACCGTTATCCATTGGTTTTCTAAGGCTCACTAGTGACCACTCTTGCTTTTCTAAGGCACCGCAAGGAAATATATCTGCCCCAAGTAAACAACCTTGCTTGATACAAAATCAACCAAAGAGTATAACAGATTTAATCTGACACCAACCCAAAAATAAGATTGTAAGTAAATAGGTCAAATTAGTTAGAAAGGTAGAAATGAGAGAGAAACTAAATAGCAAGTCTTAGCAAAGGCCTCTCCCATCTTCCTTCTATTTTGAGACATCTATTTATAGCTACTCTTAGAAATATAGCCGTTGGAAGCCTCGAAGTATCAGTTGTGATGGAGTGGGAAATTCTAATTTAAATGATGTCACTATGTTCTACGTGTGTTGTTGTCTGTGCTACGTGCGTTGTGTGTACTTCAGTCCTTTCGGCGTTTAATGCATTAGCATCTACGTGCTTTTCCACTCTTCTACGTGCGTTGATAGTCATTTATGTACTTTATGGCATGATCTATGTACGTTGTTCTTCGTTGCAGAATATCCAATTTCACCCAAACTTTCATTAATGCATTTTTCTCATTCTTCTACGCACTTTGTAGTTCTCTCAGACTTTCATCAAAGTTCTTACTCATTCTCAAAAGAATGTGCACTTTTGCGGAGATTTTCATCAAAGTATGTTAATCAATCAACAAAGTGCTTTGTCGTTATCAAAGTTCACTCCTTTAAGTTTTCATCTTTAATCCATCTATGCAACAATGCTCAGATCATTAGACAACATGCGTTACACACCATCTGCGTGTTTTGATCTTCATCAACGTGCTTTGATGAATCAACAATGTTCTTTGTTGCCAAATATCAGCAAGTCTGCAACTTTGCACTTCTTTCATGGATGTTTTGTATTCATCATCATCAAAATCGAACTCAACAAATAGAAACTACTGAACTGCTCTAGACCAAGATTTATGTACCCAAAGATTGATTTACGTATGTAAAGGAGGCATTACACATGCAAGGGAAAGGGTTACATACATAAGCAATGAAGACAAAATAAATATCTTTGGAATGTTGAAGAAGATATCGAAATGATTAGATGCAACAGTCAAAAATAGGGCTTTACGTATGCAACACAAAGTGCTATGCACGTAGCACAAGGATAAAGTACATAACATTTTTTGGTTACGTACGTCAATGTCTTCCAGAAAGCTTGAACAACAATGATTGCACATCAATGGCTAGTACAATAACTCCAATGTTCTTTTGGGATAGAATGGATATAAATACATCAAGAGTAGGCAGAAAAAAGTGGGATTTCCATCATTCCTCTCACTCTAAAACACCAAAAAAATAAGCTAGAAAATCAAGAGCACAAATTTCATACATTCAAATATAGCATTGAGCTTTCATTGTATACCTTTTGTAAACACTTTCAGATTGAGAAAGGATTGTGAGTTAAGCTTTAGAGGTGTGAGCCATGATCAACTTTGTTTAGGTTTTAGAGGTGTGAGCCGCAATTAACCTTGTTTGGGCTTGTTGGATTAAGTCGTAATCAATCATTGAGCTAGTGGATTGGGAAAATCCTAAGTGAGGAGCTTAGGTAGTGGACGTAGGCATGGTTGGCTTAACTACTATAAATTGCTTATGTTGATTCTTCTCACTTTTGCTCATTTCTGCTTCTATACCTACTCCAACAGAAATAGACTAAGGGATTTCGTCTTGAAGTTTTGTGTGGGTAGGACAATTCTCTCTTTTGCATACATGACTCCAAATTTGCGTACATATAAGGACTTGGTCTATTTCCCCCCTATTTTGTCAATTTTTGACTCCAGATTTCACCAAAAACTGACTCAAAGAATTGCATGCATAAGGTTTGAGTTTGTAGAACTTTGTCTACTATTCCAAGTTGCGTGCATGACTATGGGACTACATGCATAACTTAACCACATTCCAAATTTTGTTAAACATAAAAAATTAGAAGGATTTTTCATTTGAATTAAATTTAGTACAACATATATAAACTCCCATTTCATATACAATATAAATCATCTTCACCACCTCATGGAAACCCTATCCTCTGATCACCATTCTTCAATGTATGAAATGCTATTACAACTAATAAACTGAAAGCAATATCAATTGCTTGGTCAAAAAAGAAGAAAGCAATATTTATTTGATTTTTGAAACTCAAATACACATGCATCTATAGTCAATTAAATTTTAAACGCATCAAATCAACAAAAAAAAAGCATCTTCAAATGCATAGCATCAAAATCTAAAATAGAGACAACCATTTTTACATACATCAAAACCAACTAATAAATCCATAAGCCCACTACATCAAACACAATCATCTTTTGTTCTAGAAGAACTACTAAAGTAGGAGATTCATGGTTCTTCAATGGCTAAGAAAGGTTGAGATGAAGGCAATGACATTGTTAAAATAAAACAATAAGAGCGTCATTGTTTATCATGTTATTTTTATTCCAATTTCTCATTTTAATTTACCTTGAAACTTAAGCCAACTCTTTTTATTCCACTCATTAATTCAATATTATGTTAATAAAATCAAAGAAAAGTAGAAATGAGCTAATAATGACTCTTCATCTATAACAAGTCAAATAAAGATAGTTTTGACATTAAAGAAACTTTGATAGGTTATTTCTTCAGATCTCCTTTTGCGCGTGTGTGTGGTTGAAGGATGAGACAGATGAAACGAGAATTAGAGGGCATTTGTATCATTTATCATCTTTCATTAAACTCAACTGACGAAAGTATATGCACAAGTATTATTATCTCCCCTTTCCTCTCAACTAAAATATTGTTTCTTTCCTCTCCCCTTCATCCATTCAAGCTCTTCCTCTTCTCCCTTTTTGTTCTGTTTTATTTTGTTTATTTCTCTAAATCCAAAATCTTCATTGCCACTCATAACTCCCCTCACTAAAATATTCTCCTTCCTTCCTCTAAGATCTTTTTCACTCCTAACTCACCACCCAAAACGGAGTTCTTTTCTCTCTAGAGTTAGAAGGTCAACTATTTTTCAATCTGGAGTTTTCTCTATCGGTGTCTAATTTAAGTAATTGAAGGCTCTCATGGTTCCTTGTGTCTCTTAAAATCACCATTAATTAACACATTCCTTAATGTTTGTTCATCTTTCGCCCTTAGAACATTGCTACTATGTTAGTGAACACTTCATTCTAGAAGATTGATTTTGTTGTAGCCCTGATTCAGCAATGATATCATCTCCACCTCAGTCACGTAAGAGTGAATAAACCCTACAAAAATAATATGGTCAAAATACGAGGAGTTGTTCCCCGCGAGTACTACGGCGCTCAAGTTAGAATTTCTGCAGAGTTTTGGCATAGCATGTGGGTGGTAAAATGTACCTTCCTTTGAGGTAGAGGAACGTTATTTATAGAGTGGTGAAACAAACTTGATGAGGTGAGAGAGGATATCCCTTTGAATTTTAAATGTACTAATATCAAATCTCCAATCTCCTCAAGATATGCTATTTCTATTTTAAGTCACATGCAATAAATATGTCTTTTGAAAAATTCTTCTAGAAGGTGAGCCTCTTATATGGGCTTTACTTATTACCTTGGTTTGGGTCTTAGTAGCACTTTAATGTAATAATGGGATTGATGGGTTTTTTACTCAAGTTAAATCAATTGCTCCTCACTCTTATCTTCAGGTTTCCTGATGGTAAGAGTAGTTCCTTGGCCATAATATATTGGAATATTTCGTGACCTTTTGAAATTGTCGGAGTGTTGTACCAATGAGGACTTTTAGAAGTAATTTTCATGTTGTTTTGGGGGCTTTTTTAAGTTCTGTAAATTTGAGGGACTTAGGACATAATTTTGCAATTTAGATATGGTTGCAAGCCTAGATTTCGTTGCTTGTTGTGTTGCTCTTCTTTTGAGTTTATAACCAACTCAAACACTTCTTTAGAAAAGGATTCATAACCCCAGCCATATAAAAGTTAATTTTTCCCTCCAAATTGCATTTGACGCCTCGATACACTCTTGCACTCTGTTTTTTTATGCCTTTATACACTTTTGTTCTCTGTTTTTATTTGTCTTTGGCAACCAAGAAACAAAGCTGGTCTGTCTTTTCAGTGACTCTCTCCTTTTTATTTTCTTCCTCTTATGAATTTTTGTACTTGGAATTGATTAGGTCCTCATAAGCTGAATGCATGCTTTGTTATTTTTCCATTATTGTTTAGGTGCAATTTGTTGTTTCCTCTCAGCGGCTTCAATCTCATGGTGATTCTATGTTCTCTTTATTTACTGGTCACAATTACAAGTTTTGGTAAGGTCATTATTCTTATCTTTCTTTCTGACTAAATTCTTTTAATTTTTTTGTTTGTTTTTGTTGTTGTTACTTTCAGGATGTTGTGGTGGTGGTGAGGTGTTCAATGGCATGATGTTTGCATTTGAAAATGAGGAAAAAGGTTAGTTGGTATAAGAACATTGAAAGGCTTGAGGAGAGAAAAAAATCAAGAAATTGGGCAACAGTGTAACCACTTAAGAACGATGATGTCATACATCCTTTTGACATGTCGCTATCCTTGAAAACTTGCATCAGTGTAACCACTTAAGACTAGTTCCCCTTCCTGTCCTCCGTAGACTAAGAAAACATCCTTAGTTCTTCTCAAGTACTTAAGGATATACTTGACTGCGGTCCAGTGACTTTCACCTGGATCGGATTGGAATCTACTAGTCATACTTAGAGCATATGCAACATCAGGGCGTGTACAAAGCATGACATACATAATGGATCCAACT
>CAODLS013162531.1:0-10758 GCA_948243855.1 Flueggea neowawraea | reverse complement strand
TTGGAGGACCTATCTTGGGAAACCTCAAAGGGAAAGTATTATCATAGCGTAGAACCCGAAACAATGGTCTCTTTAAAGTACCATGACTTGCTGCTGATTCTCTTGGCACTGACTCGCTTAAGAGTGGTTCATTCGAAGACTACCCATTGGTTGGGGGACCATTCAAAGCAGGAAAATTAGCTCTCTCCTTTGGAGGGTTGAATCCGGACGACTTCTTCTCAGAGGCCTTATTCTTTGGCTCAAAAGCCTTGCCCTTCACCCAGATGCTTTGCCCTTTGGCTCGAAAGACTTTGCTTGTGACTCAAACTCATTTGAACATTGCTCAGAAGCATTTTGCTGAGGCTCAGATGTTTTAGCTTCTGGTTTGGAAGCAAAAATTTTCTCTTGAGTAGAATGGGAAGGTCTCTTTCCGGCGGTAAAGTCAATTTCCTTGCTTTTATGCTTCCTTGAGGATAACGCACTTTGAAGGGTATCCATATCTGCGACAAAATAAAAAAAAGTCAACCAAAGAAGAAAATTTTAAATGATAACTAAGCCTAAGAAAACTTCAAACAACCTCCAGCAGAAAAAAATCAGATGACGTAATGCAGTAAATTTCATCTGAAGGTAGCATGGCGTTTTGATTAACAGAACACGACTCAATGACAGGAGGAGTAGAAGATGACTCGAAGTGTGAGAATTTTTCTTTAGTAGGAGTTTTTTTGTTGGACGAGTGCTGAGGACTAGAAGATAGTGGATCAAGAGCAACCCCATTGATCGAAAGCCAGATTTTGGGCGATAGAAGCTTAGTACATCTAACTTGGATGCCATAAGTTAATGTCCTAATTTCCTCAGCATACAACTCCCTGAGATATGAAAGATCAGGTTTTTTTGGGTTTTGACCTTGTCCAACACCAACAAAAGGGAGCACTCCAAAATTATTCTGGAGGGAATATTATAAACCAATGGTGGAAGAATTTTTTGAGAGGCTTAGGAATGCCATCTGTGAAGAGAGAATCTGCCCTCTGAGATTTTTGAATTATAAAAGCCCCATCGCATTTGAGCATTTGCAAAGTATAAAGAAGCATTGAAATAAGTGCAAAGTAGGCACCACTTCTTTTATACAACAGAGCATGTGGAAAGCCATCAAAATAGTCCAACCTTTAGGATGAAATTAGAAGGGGACCAAGTTATTTTCCCTAAGAAAGAGCATGGAAAAATCAGGCAACGAGAATTGAAGGCTTCTTTCATAGAGAACTCATGAATTGCGAAAGAAGCATTAGGGACGAAATCACGACAATAAGCACGGTGAAGATGGGGGTTTCAACACGCCAATTCGGTGGGAAGGAGAAGTCATTCTTTAATCTCTCAATGGCGGAATGATGAATGAAGGAGTTAGGATTATCTCAAACAACAACATCGGTGTCCACTAGATCAAACTCAGAAACTTGAGAGCTCTGGGACATCTATTGGAAGAGGTTCAACGTGGCATATTGGAAGCCGAAGGAAGAAGACCCTTGTTCTAAAAATTTTACAAAAATTCATAAGGATCTAGACAATTTCTACCTATTTTTGGGGTTAACCAAAAGGACTTCAAAAATTTGAGCATAAATAATTGCGGGAAAAATAAAGTGACAAGGTATGTAAAATACCTTAGGAATATTAAAGATAAAAACCTTGAAGAATCTCCTCAAAGTCCAAGTCAAGGAACCTGGGAAAAGGATTAAAAAGATTTTTGAGTTATTAAAAAAAAGAAGAAAGATCCAAGAGGTGGTGGTTGTTGGTGTTGATGAGGTGTGGCCTTCAGTTCCATTCCAATTATAAAGTCGCATTGGATTTGACAAGGGGTAGTTAGCCTGTTCAGATGGTTAAGTGCCTCGTCCTCTTATGATAGGTTGCGGGTTGGAGCCTGAAGGTCAGTGGGTTTTGAAAAATTGTTGTGGAATAAGCAACCATACGAACGACACGCCGTTTATATTGATTGGGAGATTGGTCGTTCGAATTCTTCTTTGAACTGAAAAATCGTCCAAAAAATGTTGCTGGAAGGTTTGAACACCGGTCTGCAAGTAGTGACAAGCACGCCAACCAGCTGTTCTAGTCGGTACTACTGATGAAATTCCAAATGATGTGTTTTGTTATCTTTTGTTTTGGTTGGCATCAAGGCGGACAACATCATCATTCTTAATTCTCTAGTTCAGATCTGTAGCAAGGTAATGGCACACCAATAACTTGTTCCGGCCACAATTTTATTTATTGCAATTTCGAGTGATGCTAAAAATAACACCACTCTCAATTCTTCAACCTTGAATCTGCAACGCTTTCACCAGGAATCTAAAAGGAGGACATCAAACCTTCTACCTCCTGTTCCAGCCTCAATTTTGTTTACGTAATTTCGAGCGGAACCGTATTTAGCCCAAAATTGACCCTAAACACAGAACCATTCTCAAGTTCTTCAGCTCATGGACTACTCAAATTTATGAATTTTTGTTCACCAACACCCGACCACCACCTCAAGAATCTGCAAGAGGCAAACCTAACAGCACACAAAGACAATGAAAAAAAGGAAAAGAGTAGAAAAGAATGACTCACCATGTCTTGTCAATTATCGGACTGAGAAACAAGAAATTTAATCTGGAAAATTGAAGAGGAATTTGAGGTGAAGCAAGGACCAGGAGAATGAAGGGTAGAGCAGAACCGAAAGGAGGCCCAAAAAAGAGGATTAAATAGTGTTAGGGTTGGGAGTCTTGTATGGAAAACAAATTTGAAGAAATTGGGAAACAAATCATGAGTAGAATCAAGGAAATAAATCGAAAAAGAAGATCAAATCAGAGAAGATTTGACCTACCCTAATCAACAAATTAGATCAAGAAAAAATTACAGCCCAAAAAAAAGAAGAAAATCATGGAGGAGGCAGCGGCAAGTCTTGTACTGGCTTAACCCAACTGCAACTTGGCTAACATCAGACTTAGTCCTTACCCATGGTTAAAATAGCAATATGAGTCCCAGCGGCAAGAATTTAGTTACTAAAAGTCTTAATCAACCTTTAAAGTTTCAAAAACTTTATACACAGTCTCTGAAGTCAGAAATAGGCCATGAAGGGTCCTAACTACCACAATCCATCATTTACAAGAAGAAAGTTGATCATTAAAGCATAGCTCAACCATAAAAAACATTGTACTCCTATCTCCGAAACACCAAAAAATAGAAGTAGAGAGCAATTGGTGTGACATGGACTCGGGCTCATTTAGCCCAAGTCATTAAATAAAATCAGAAGTCCACAAAAGATGCCATACTTTAAGAGTATTTGCAGAAATTACGCTTATACCACTAGTTTTCTTCTATAAATAGGAGTATCCGCTACATTTCAAAGGTACATTCTCTACAATCATACTTTACACCTAAAATTCTGCCGAACTAAATACTAATTTGAGCGTCGGAGAGTCACTCGAGGACCAACCAACCTCATTTTCACTTTGTTCTTGTAGGTTTCAGAGAGATTCAAGGTGTTGATGATCCATCGTTCATCCATTCATCCATTTTATTCTTGTTGTAGATTTGAGGCAACAACAATTGATAAGTTGGACTATTTTTTGATGTATTTTTTTATTTGAGATAATTTTAGTTTTTTTTCTTGAATTTCGTTTTCCTTATTTTTGTATGATTTTTTGTGTAGTTTGATTTGGCCAGAACAAAAAAATTTGATAGTTATTGTTTTAGTAATTCTTAATAAAAATCACTTAATAGTTTGATGATAGTGAAACTGAATATTGGTGGTTGTGGCATGGGTTATATCTATGAAGTGGATTGTGGACTGTTCACTACTACCGCATAAAGGAAGATCGTATAAAATTCAACCAGGATCATGCGCGTGACGTATAGAATTCAAACCTAAGTCATGCCTGTGTAATTTTCGATTTGATGGACATATTACTGTAATTTGCATTTATTTTATATAATTTTGTGTAATTCGCCTAGCTAAAAACGTGTTTCTTACAAATGTGCATTACCCACCAGAAGCCCTTGCAAAAATAGGAAATATAAAGATAATATTATCTTAAGAGGACTACATGTGACTACTTCATAAATTGATAAACTTTCTCCAGGAGCTTGACTTTATCATGGAGAGGATGATTATGAAAGAGATTTCAGTTAAAGCCCCCTGAAAATTTATCAAGACTAAAGGGCAATATTATTTTCCTAGTCTCCAAAAAAATATGAAACAGTCTTTAAACCCTAAAATATTAAAATAATCCTAACAAAAAAAATATTCTTAAAGCAAGAAAAATCATTCAGCTCAAATGTATTGTAAAAATGGTTGAATGAAGCCTCGAAATAATTGGTGTTCAACAAAAAAGCGGCTCCCCTTGTAAAGTGCAGAATGAAATAATGTGTGTTCTTGTATTTTCTTTTGTGTTACATATATATGGACACACAAGCACATATATAACATGATATCACATGGAAAAAATACCATTAAGAGTATTTAATCTTTCCGTTACAACTCGTTATTAATAAAAAGACGTTACAAAGTACTCATTAAATCGTATCACTATAAATAGAAGTGGTGAACAACTGATTGGGTACACACTATTCATTATCAATACGAATACTCTGTCCAACTTTTTATTGACTTGAGCGCCTGAGATTCTCTTAGGGAGTAACCCGACCTCATCGTGCTTTGTGTTTGCAGGTTTTAGGAGATGTTCAAGTTCCCTATTGTTCGTGTACTTTCTCTTATTATTGTTCGAGTTTTGAGGCAACAACAATTGACGTCATATGTGGGGAAACTAAACGAAATCCTTGCTCGTCGACGTTCAAGAAGTCCATCAACAACATCTACAACATTCACCATTGTGCAAACACCTTCCCAACAAACTGGTCATCACGAGGAAGAGACGAGAAGAGCTGGTGTCAGAGTAGGAGATGGAGCCATGAGAACTGTTGTTCCTAACATTTCCCTTCTTGACTAAGAGACGTCGAGGAAGCAGAATGAGGAGAACCAAATACCTCTAGGACTGGTGGCGTCCTTGTTCCAACAATTTCTTCTTCAAGCAGTCCTTCCACCCACCTTGCACTCTTATGCTCAAATGGAGAAGTAGTGGGAAAACATGACGTTTCAGAAGGAAGCCATCAACAATTCCATCATGTTCTTGAGCATCAAAATCCTCCACCCCGACAACAGCACTTCGACGCACTAGTCCCCGAAGCTCGAGATGAGGACAGGAGAGATAAGTGTCCCGATGTGGTAGAGAGAATTTGCAAAGGACAACCTAGGGTTCCTCTGAACAAGGATGAAGTAAAGCCCCAGTCCTCAATGAATGTTCGGGGGTGGCATACATGGAGAAGATAATCGAGAAAGTTTTCCAGCAAAGGAAGTTGGTACCAATGAAGAAAGAACAACGGGCTAAAGTCTCATTCACCAAGGAGGTCATGGGAAACTCACTTCCTCCGAAATTCAAGATGCCACAAATGCCAACTTTCTTAAGAAAAGATGACTCGCATGAACACATCTAGAACTATAAAACCATCATGATGCTTTACGGATGGGAGGACGCCATCATATATAGAGCCTTCCCAATAACATTGAAGGACCATACACGTCCCTGCTTCAATAGGCTGAAAGAGGCATCATTCTCTTGCTTTGAGCAACTTAGGAATGAGTTTATCAATGCCTTTATCATCAACAACAATCAAAAGAAGGACGCCACCTATTTGCTGAGTATTACGCAAAGTGAGAAGAAGACTTTGCAGCAATACTTGGACAGATTCTGGAGCACTACTCTTGAAGTTCACAAGATGCAACTTGGAATGGCGATAACTGCAATGTTACAACAAACACAATCATTTCAGCTCCAGGAGTCATTTTCTCTTGAATAACTAAGGATCGTGGCAGACCTCTTTGTTCATGCTAACAAGTACATCTTACAAGCTGATGTCATGAAGATTGTAGGGACCAAAGAGGATCATGAGAAAACACGAAAAAGAAAGAAAGGCTTGGGGGAGCTAAAAAACAAGGAGGAGAAGTTGGAAGGCTTAATGAGACATTATGGTCCACACATCAAAAAGTACACTGCCACTGAATGAGTCGAGGTCAACCATCTTGGCAGCGATAGAAGGCTTAGGGCTCATCACTTCTCCTGTAAAGGCCAACAAGACTTTAGGAAGGAACGTGGATGTGTATTATAAAATCACGATGTGAGTGGACATTATACGGACAAGTGTGGAGAACTAAAGAATCAAATTGAGACCTTAGTTTGAGAGGGGAATATGGACTCATTTGTTTACGTTGAGGTATTGAGAGGGGAGTCGACCTATAGAGTGAGACCACAAAGGAGAGATGATGATCGAAGAAGTGATCAACATAAAATCAACTAGGCATGAAACCATTCGAAACAATGGGCTTTGGTCGTTAGTTGTACTTCAGATGGTGTAAAAAGTTGAATACTTTAAGTTTTTGTTGACTATCTTTTGAGTAATTTTTTGTTTAATGAATATAATTCTTCTTTTCCATCTCTTTTGCATGAATAACTACTCTTGTGAATGAAGAACAAGTAAGGCATGTCGAGTGCTTAGCCAAATAAAATGAAAAGGGCCTATAGGAATCCGGGCCCATGAAACCAAAAATGATAAAACATGGTGTGAGTTTGAAAATTGGTTCGCACCATCAATGTATAATGAACCATCTTGCAACCATTAAAACACACCGTGAGAAGAAAAGCTTGTGAGAAATTGGGCAATCACCATTTACTCGTGCGACAAATTATAAGAGGCTACTAAGGCTGCATAAGTTGAAATGTTTTTTAAAACTCAAGCTCTCATCAAGAGCATGTGGCAAACAATTAAACCGTCAGAAGAAAAGCTTGAGAGAAATCGGGCTCTAACGCAACAAATATGTGTGGTGAGTAGAAAAGCTTGTAGAAAACCGAGCTCTCATCATGAAAGCACACGCTAAAAAGATAGACTACAATGTGGCAATGGAGTATGAAGCTTGTGGGAAATCGAGCACTCATCGTAGAACACACACAGTGGAAATTTGAACATCATATATAGTGATTAAGCCTGTGGCAAATTAGGCACTGACTAATGGTGAAACGTAAAGATGTTCATGGAGTAGAAAAGCTTGCCGGTGCACCAAGCTCTCACTATAAAACCACGCAAAGAAAAATGATAAAGGCTGTGATGTGGCAATAGAGTATAAACCTTGCAAAAAAATGAGCACTCATTGTAGAACACACACAGTGGAAGTCCGAATATAATCCATAATCAAGTATAAAGCCTGCAGGAAGCTGAGTGCTTATTGTTGAAATGAATATAGCAAGCAACTTAGAGGTTTGAAAGAGAGTTGACAATCCGACAAGAATGAGCTAGCACAATCTCAACTGTGTTGAATCACTTTGTCTGTAGAAGAAAGTTTCTTAACAAAGTGATTGGGGAGCATACGCCCTAAGAGCGTGAGGTAAACCGATTGAGTCTGGTAAAAGCTTGACCCTCATCAAGGTCACATAATCATCTCGATCACTTAGAGGAAAGTCCTCGAACACCAATTGAGATGATAAACTCTGTGGGATGGAGATGATAAACTCTGTGGGATGGAGATAATGAAATATGTGAGGTGGATTGCAGATGATGAACTCTGTGGGGAGAGTTGATGAAATCTGTAAGCCGAGTTGATGAACTCCGCAAAGGCGCGTTGGTGAGCTTCGCGAGTCGGTGAACTCCACAAGGCTAGTTCGTGAATTCCTCTATTTGGTGAACTCTGAAAGGCAAGTTGGTGAACTCCGCTAGTTGGTGTGAAAGCATTTGGTCCCAATGAGAAATGGCAAACCAAGAGGGGGTGAATTGGATTTTTAGCAAGTTAAAAATTTTGTTGAAATTCTTTTGCAAACTAAAACAAATAACAAAGTTCTTTCAAAATAAAATCAAAGTTAAATGCGAAAGAAACTCAAAACCAAAGATTCAATCCATACACAACAATATAAATCAAATGCAAATGTAAAGCAAGTAAGAGAGAGTAAGGGAAGAGAACACAATTTTGACTTATAATGGTTCAGTCTTCTTTGACCTATGTCCACTCGTCTAGATCCCATAGAGAATTTCAATCTGTTATCTTCCTGACTTCTGGGTGGAGGGAAACTGTTTACAAGAACTTGTTTTTGTGGGATCATCAAGCAAACCATTACACCTTGTTTTTTTGAGCTCAACAAGAAAACCAAATCCCTAATTTTTGCGGGCTCAATTATAAAACTGTTCCCAATTATTTTCAGGACAAAACCAGAAAACTAACCCTCTAGTTTATACAGGCTCAACTAGGAAACCTAAAAACTAGTTTTTGAGGGCTCAACTAGCAAACCGTTACTCACTAATTTTCTAAGACTCACTAGCAACCACTCTTGTTTTTCTAAGGCATAACAAGGAAACATATCTACCCTAAACGAACAACCATGCTTGTTACAAAATCATCCCAATGGTATAAAATAGTTAAGCTTACACCAGCCAAGAAATACAATTGCAAGCGAATAACTCAAATGAGGTTGAAAGGTAAAGAATAGGGAAACAATAATAGCAAAGTATAGAAAAATGACTCTCTTTTTGTTTCACACCCTTCCTACTGCTCTAGAATTTATATTTATATCCACTTTGAGAAATATAGCCGGTGGAAGCCTCAAAGTAGCTGTTGTGACAGAGCTGAAAATTTTGATTTAACTGACGTCACTGCCTTCTACGTGCGTTGTCGTACGTGCTACGTGCATTGATAGTCTTCTACTTGCTTTGTGGCATGATATTTGTTCTTTGAAATTCATTCCAAAATATCTAATAACACCCCAGAGTTTTATTATCGCACTTTGTTCATCAATAATGTGCTTTATCATTCTGCCCAGATTTAACTAAAGTGGTTTCTCGATCATTAAAGTGCTTTGTCGATCATTAACACACTTTATTGATCAATAAGGTGATTTTTCATTCTAAAAGTTCACTCTTTTAATTCTGACATCAACTTGTACGAGGCATATTCAAATTTGAAATCCCGAGGAGCGTCTCAACTTTGTCGTCATCTGAAGCTCGTCAACGTGCGTTGCTAACCTTCTACGTGTGTTGTGCTTCTCATTAAATTTTGCATCTTTAATCCGTCAACTAATAATGCTCAGATCATTAGACAATGTGCGTTACACCACATTTATGTGCGTTGATCCTCATCTACGTGCCTTGACGAATCATCTGCGTGCTTAGATCAATGGCTGGCACTTTTTCTCCATGGTTCAACACGTCTACGTACTTAGATGCCAATTTTTCATTCATTAATGCACTTTCATGGTTGTTAAGATGTTTTATTGACAAATATCTACAAGTCTACAAGTTTGCACTTTTTTCATGGATGTTTTGCATTCATAATCATCAAAACCGAACTCAACAATCTCCCCCTTTTTGATGATGAAAAAACATACATGAATTTGAACATCTATTCATCAATAACAAACAATTTGATCAAGGATTTATCCCCTTGTCGCTTGGTTAGTTCCACACAATAATATATGATGTTCAAAGCAAAAATGATATCAAATGATAAAGCACTTTAACAAATTTATGCACTCTTCTCCCAACAAATTCATGTACATTTCTCCCCCTTTTTATATCATAAAAAAGGACATGAAAAATCAACATTCTCCCCCAATCAATCAAAGGAATCAATAAGAACAAATATAACTCCCCTAAGCAAATGCATTTATCAAAGAAATGATTTTGAAATTGAAACTCTCGCTTTTTGTTTCAAAATTTGCATATAATTAAAAATATATCTACCCCTTTGAGAAGCAAAAACTCATTGTATGCTAATTGAAAAACATGTGATGGACACAACTCAAATACGCAATAGATCACATCAAATGATCAAAATTGCAGAAAATGAAGGAAAAACAAAATAAGATCAAATGTCAAGAATGTGCTACTACACTTTCTTTCCTTTCCTTTCCCTTGCTTTGCATTATATATAATTACTACCATCAAAGAGAGTAGCTCTATTAATAGCTAAACCTTCATATCTATACATGTTGTCTAAAAATACCATCTTTGGAATCTTTAACTCTTTGGATATTAAGCCAAAATGAAATATCAGGAAGAGAAGCTCTGATACCAATTGAAAGAATTCAATTGGCAAACCAAGAGGGGGTGAATTGGATTTTTAGCAAGTTAAATTTTTTGTTGAAATTATTTTGCAAACTAAAATAAATAACAAAGTTCTTTCAAACCAAAATAAAATTTAAATGTGGAAGCAACTTAAAACCAAAGATTCAATCCACACATAACAATATACTCAAATTCAAATGTTGAGCAAGTAAGAGAGAGTAAGGGAAGAGAGCACAAATCCAATTTATAGTGATTCGGTCCATTTTGACCTACGTCTACTCCTTTAGATCCCCTAGAAAATTTCAATCCATTATCTTCCTCACTTTTGGATGGAAGAAAACCATTTATAGCAACTTATTTTTGAGCGATCAACAAGCAAACAATTACCTATTGTTTTTGCGGGCTCAACAAGAAAACCAAATCCCTAATTTTTGCGGGTTCAACTAGAAAACCAGTCTCACTTGTTTTTAGGACAAAATAAGCAAACTAAACCTTGAGTTTTTACGGGCTCAATTAGGAAACCAAACTGCTAGTTTTTGCGGGCTCAACTAGCAAACTGTTACCCACTAATTTTCTAAGGCTCACTCGCAACTGGGGGGGGGGGGGGGGGGGGCGGGGGCGGGGGGGGGGGGGGGGGGGGGGGGGGGGGTGGGTGGG
>CAODLS013162104.1:0-14733 GCA_948243855.1 Flueggea neowawraea | reverse complement strand
GAAATTTACGCCGAAAAATATCATCATTGTAGGTGGAATTTTCAGAAAAATAGTCATGAACTAACCGTTCGTGATCACCCACTCGGTATCGGTTAATATAGCGTCTTAGTCTTTTTTCACGGTGTCGGTTGGATGATTCATTATGTAATATGGTTTGCTGTACTAATTTCAACATCTCTTCTTCAGCAGGATCATTTCAAATAGATTGTTTGAAATTATCTAGAATTTTTTTGTACTCCTTGTCATCAGAAGATGATGAAATATTTGCAAGTGCAAATTCTTCCATTGTTTTGTTTTTGTTGTTTGCAAAATAATTGGAAAAATTGTTGGAATCCATAAGAGAAATTTTAAGAGTTGAGAGAGTTAGGGGAGAGAAATGGGTGTTTGAAGTGAAGAAATGATAGAAAAAATATGTTTAGGGGGTATTTGTAGAAAAATGGGTAAAACTAGACGTTATGGACCAAAAGAGTAATTTTTTGCCCTCAACGGTAATATTACCGTTAGAGTAAATCTAACCGTTGGATCAATCAGATCTAACAGTCAGATTTTAATTTTTTTTAAAAAAAAATAAAAATAAAAATGTCAGGCGCGGGATCAGTGAGCATCGCGCCTGATAGCTAGCCCGTCCTCCAGTAGAAGGACGGGCTAGCAGACTGAAACACAATAACACATCCCGGTCTGCGGAGCTAAGAACGGGGCATTGTGGGCAGCCTTATACGTTACTGAAACAAGAAGTCAATAACCAACACAACACACATCGCATCCTTACCTCTCCCGAACGCCGCCGTCTCCGGACACGCTGCCAACAGTAAATTCCCATTTTTTACCCTCATCTTTTCCCCCTCTTTAAACGACCCACCTCCCACTCTCCCACTTCTTTCTCTCCTTTTTAGGGTTTTCTCTTTTGATCCCAATTAGGGTTTTTCAATCCCCGATTTTAAAAAGTACGATCTTTATCGGAGGTGACTTCCAAGTTTCTCTTGTTGACTAAATTAATTAAATTGCGACTCTAATTTCTCATTTCTTTAATGGGTGTTTGTTAGTTTTCGATTTTTTTTTAGGGTTTGAGAATTGACGATTACTGTTGTTGTATGTGTGTGAGCGGGTATTGATTGAAGGAATATAGAGCTGGAGGTGTCAGCATGTTTGGTTCGTGCTGGACTACTGCTGGATTTCATATCATAAGCCTTTTCTTTCATTTGGCTGAATGGCATCCGTTGGAATAGCACTTCGGTACTAGGGCTCAAGCCCGCTTTGCTGCCATCGTCGTTGTTTTAATTCAGGTACTGTAATTCTTTTTGAATTGTGTATATTTTGTTCAAAAGTGTTTTTTCATTTCATTGTTGGCCTGGAGTTTTCGGTGAATAAATCGATATTTGGTTATGGGTGAATTTGGGAATGTTGTTTTTATTGTTTTTGTTAACTTTTGTTTTCCTTTTTTGTTGCAGGATTTTGGAATTTGTTTTTTATTTGCTGATTGAGAATTGTATTTGAGACATTTGGGTTTTGAGGTTTTGATGTTCTCTAAAAGCTATTCGTTTGCTAGAGCAATGGGATGTTGTAGCTGTTTTGGGTTTACTAGGAAGCCCGAAAGGAGACCACGACCCGTCACTACCAGGAATCATAACCTCTCCCAGGAATTTTTGTTGGATGAGGAAATTGATGAGGAGGATGATGGGTCATATAATGGTGATGTTACTGACACTGCTTACGGAGAGGATGGTGAGTTGCTAAACAGCGTTAGACGTCCTGAAGAAATTTTAAAAGATAGAGAAAGCCAAGGATTGGTTTGCAGAAAATATCCAGTCAAGGAAACTCACAGGCTTGTTCGTTCAGAGGTAGATAAAAGGCATTCATTCTGGTCTTATTTACTTCTTAGACTGAACTCTTATGATGCAATCAGTACTAGTGATAACTGGTGGTATATCTTTTGCCTTGACCTACTGTTATAATTTGATTTGCCACTAGTTCTCTTTGATCTTTGAGGTCAATCGTTCTTTATATTTTTTTTTAATCAAATATGCATACACATCCTTCACCATGAAGTTGGTTGTCATTTGTTTATGTCCATGTGTTTGTTCTCATTCTCCTAAAAGTTGAGGTTCAGCTTGAATAAGTTGGTGTATGCATAACAAAAACTATCATTCAATGTCCCTTGGAATTGCATGAATTTGTGGTGATCAGATGCTTCTTTACAGTAACTTGACCCTGTTAAATAAAGTTTTTATTCATCATGTCTGATAATTCGGAAATGTACCCTGTTAACTAAAACTTTTATTTATCATGTCTGATAAATGTGAAATGTGTTTAACTTACAGGATGAAAATGGTAATAAAATGATCAATGAATATGTCCGTGAGCGCAAGATTGGTGCTGGTAGCTATGGCAAAGTGGTAAGCATATAAAATTATGTTGCAACTTTGTTAGATGAATTGATGTATTAACTGTCTTCTTCTCGCATGTGCAACAGGTTTTATATCGAAGTAGTGTAGATGGAAAGCATTATGCAATAAAGGTTGTATTTTAGTTTCAGCATATAATATTCTGGTTAAATAATCTATGCCAATTAAATATGTACCGTTTTTTTCTTCTGTAAAATTTGGGGTGAAGAGTTTTTTTTTTGGTCATGATGAATACGCTCTATCTTTTTTACTACATTAGGTAATTAGTAATAATTGACGACAGTATTTTGCATCCTTTTAGAGAGAGGGAAATGTAGAGACAATTGCTAATCATGTTTAGCTATACACAAGATAGAATTTATGTATTCAGAATTTCTAATCAAATGTCATTTTCGGTTTTATATATATATATATATATATATAAAACCGAAAATGACATTTGATTAGAAATTCTGAATACATAAATTCTATCTTGTGGAGGAAGGAAATTTTTGGAGTTGAATGGCTGCTCTCCTTTTTCTTTCCAACATGAAAAATAAATTTATATTCTGTTTTGGCATTTTTATTGATTTATGACTTTGCTCTTACGAGCTATCCTTGTGACTTGTAGGCTTTTCATAAGTCTCATTTACTAAAAATGCGAGTTGCACCTTCTGAGACTGCAATGACTGATGTACTTCGTGAGGTATCTATTCTATTTGCTATCCCAAATTCTGATTATTTGAAGTTGACTAAGTAACACATTGCTTAACGTGTAATTTACTGGAAAAATGTCTATCACTTTTTCTGTACTATATCTTTTTGCATTACTTTACTGGGAATAACTCAATTCACAAATTTATGGGGATAAGTCATTTCACAGTCGTGGTGTTCCCACTTGTTGTAAATGGTCACAAAATACATTAGCAAGGACTATACCCTTCCTTTTTTTCTCCATAACTGAGTGCCTTATATTGTTGTTTCTAAATGGTTGACATGGATTTGCTGAAGCTTGTCTTTTCCATAGTTGTTCTTTTGATTTTGGTAGTACATTGGATAAATCAAAGTTATTTCAGATAAAATATTCTCCAATTAAATTATAGTTAAATTTGAACGAGTTTGTTTTCTTTCCTTTGCAGGTTCTGATCATGAAAATGTTGAATCATCCTAATATTGTTAATCTTATTGAGGTGATTGATGACCCAAACATGGATCACTTCTACATGGGTATTTAATTTCTTCATTCTTTCTGCTTCCACTTTTATTTGACTATGCTTGTTCTTACTGCACTGTAATGTGATCTTGACTCTGCACTTCAATTCATATCTCAAAGCTTTAACTGAATAAACATTCATGAAGAATTATTGGGATTTCATGGTTGACTGTAAACATTTTTTTGTTTTTCAGTGCTTGAATATGTGGACGGAAAATGGGTTTGGGAAGGTTCTGGCCCCCCTGGTGGAATTGGAGAAAAAACTGCTAGAAAGTACTTGCATGATATTGTGTCCGGGCTAATGTACCTCCATTCCCATGTATGATCTTGTTGTGCATCTTACATCATTACTATTCTTTCCGTTTTAGACTGAATTTGTCTTTGATATTGAATATTTCCTAGTTTATTGAGGTGAATGCAGACATCTGATTTTCTGTTAGTTGTCGCAATATTAGCCACTTAACTCTGAACTCCACCTGATTGATGAAATGATTACTTAGAGAGTATAAGTGGATTCCTTTTTTTCTTTCCCTTTCTGTTTGATAATGTTTAAAACCTTTTTTATAATGCTTCATGATTATTTATGTTAGATCTTATAACAGAGAAAATTGGTACCATGTTTTTCTTGTATGCAAATTAGCATGCGTTTACTATGTTTCATTCAGGAATTTTATAGAATCTGCTTCCAATTTTTTTTCCCCCATTCATGTATCTTCCCTCCTAAGTGGATTTTTAGTGTCACTGAATGCCTTTCTCTTCTTTTTTCATGACAAAACAGAATATAGTGCATGGAGATATTAAACCTGACAATCTGTTGGTCACTAGTGCTGGTACAGTGAAGATAGGAGATTTCAGCGTCAGCCAAGTTTTTGAGGTAATGGATTTATTTCGTTTTAGGATATAAATTATAGTAAGCTAGTTTATGGGGTCATTCTAGAATTTTCAAAATGATTTTAAAAGGTGTGGTTTTGTTCAAGAAATTTATGACCTAAGCTGTAAGCTTTAATTTATGGGAAGGTCTAACTTGTGCCATGATGGCTACAATGATTATAATCTATAAGTTGGCATGCCTTGAACTGTATATTTATAATATGAACAGCTGAGTTTTTTTTATGTTTATTATATAATGATTTTTATTTTGTTTTGGAGACTTTGAGATGTTAAAAGATCTCTACCATCTGCATCTGTAATTGTGTTGGACTCCCAGAGTTTATCTCCATTGATTATATGGGCATCCTGAATTGCAGTTCATGATATTCTAGCAAACTATTAAATTCATTTGCAAAATGGTTGGTATTCCGTATTTTGGCCATGAATCAGAAAACATTTTGTATGCGTCCATTTGCAAATGGTGGATAAAAATTGGCCTTTAAGTTAACTGTGGCAAATTTGCACGATATTTTTCCTATTATTTCTTGATCTCCTTATGTTGAGAATAGATATAAATTTAAAACATTTGGATATTACTTTTGGTCTCGCTAGATGTGCAATTTCCCCCATTTATCATATCTTTTGATGGTGCTGCTGCAGAATGATAATGATGTGCTCCGGCGGTCTCCCGGAACCCCTGTTTTCACTGCTCCTGAGTGCTGTTTAGGTGGAGACGGTCTTTAATTTGTGAAATGATTGATTAAATACTTCCACTAGAACTAATGAGGAGTCAGCCTTTATAGTTGCACCTAAAATTTATTTCTGATGCAACAGGTCTAACCTATCATGGCAAAGCTGCAGACACATGGGCAGTGGGAGTTACTTTGTACTGCATGGTTTTGGGACAGTACCCATTTCTTGGTGAAACATTGCAAGATACATATGACAAGGCAATCAATTTATATGATTGTGCTTATTTTCTGAAATTGGTTTTTATCATCTGTTTGTTTTGATAAATGTTACAGTACGAATTTATGTTTATACGGTCTCCAGATTGTGAACAATCCATTGGTGCTCCCGGGTGACTTGGACCCACAACTGAGGGACTTGCTTGAAGGACTTCTTTGCAAAGGTGAGGGCAATCTAATTTATCATTTAGATTTCAATGTATTGAAGTCTACTGAAAACTCTCGATGGTCTGTTTGGTATTGAGGTTAGAACTGCGCTGAGATGGCAAAACTGTTTTCCAAAGTCAATCGCATTCTTCAAGTGTTTGCGCTTGGATTTATGGTTTTTTTTTCCAATGCAAAAAATAAAAATAACTCATCACACTTTTAAAATATTTAATAGATTAGAATATCCTATGCTTTTCATATACTAAGAAAATAAATTAGACACTAACATTTAATCAAATAATTTTCAAATTTAAGCTATTTTATTATGACAATTTTTAACTGCTGTAAAAAAAATTTTGTACGTCTTTCTGTCTGCTGATTGCACTTACTTGCACCACAATTCCAAACAGACTTGAGTAGAAAATAACTTTCTTTTCCTTTTCATTTTTTGAACTGAAATTTTTGGTTTGAGCTGTGGGATTACGCAGATCCAAAGCAGAGGTTAACACTAGGAGAAGTAGCAAATCATTCTTGGGTGGTGGGAGACAGTGGGCCGATTCCTCAGTTTCTGTGTTGGTGCAAGCGGAAAAGCATGCAGAGTGACGAACCTCATGGAAGTGACAGCAATACACACATGAACCATGTTGGATCTGGTGGTATCGATACACCTGACTCACACTGACCGAACTTTCTAACAAGTTCAGATTGTTTTTGTATAGAAGAAAAAGTTCACTTCTCTTTCTTGGTTCTTTAACTTATTGGCTGCCGAATCGGCAAGGGAGGCGGACCTGTAATGAAGGAAATTTTCTGGAATACCGATTTTCCAGGACACCAGAGGCAACATGATGTGCTTTGTTCTGAGAATGTATAAATCGGTGATTTGAATGTGCCAAATATGACTGCGAGGTGTGGTCCAATATGATTATATAGTCCTTTTTTGTTTAAACTGAAAATAACAGGCTTTTTATTTTGTCTTTCCTTTTCTTATTCGTAGCTTGTTAGTTTTCTTTTTCTTCCTGGTCATAGCTTGTTAGTTGCTATTGATAAATGTAAACATTTGAGTTGGTTGCTATTAAAGTTGATGCAGGGTTAGTTTAGTTTGGTTCAGATCGTAGTCTTTATAAAAGATAGACCAATTGTCAATTCAGTTAGACGGACTCTACGGGTAAGGGGTAGTGGGGCTACATATTTGCTTGCTCAACTAGGTTGATGTTGCAAATTTATAGCAGTATCAAGCCAATGACGTTATTGACCTCTGTATGTTTATATGGGTTAACATTTAGTTTGCGATTTCTTGTGATGTTTTCGGATGTCAAATTTCAGATGTTTTAATTCTTAAAACATTCTAAATTTAAGAGTTACATAATTCGAGATTTGTTAAATCTAAAAACAAAAGTAAAGGATTTAATAAATTATCTTACACTATAATTTTTAAAAATGATATACTAAACAATATTGAAGAAAAGATTTCTTAGTTAAATAAATACCCAAAATTGTAAATTTATTTTGCTTCACTCATGATCAGCCATTTTTCACTCGCCATTATAGCTTTCTTAAGCCATCTTGAAAAAACAAAGTTATATTTAGGCGAAAAAATAATTTTTTATTTTTTATTTTATTTTTATTTTTAAAAATAAAATAAAAAATAATGAAAACTTTTATTTTGTTTTATAAACAAATTTTTTATTTTTTTATTTCTGTATTTTAAAAAATAAAAAAAAAATTAACTAAACAAGCTCTAAGATTTTCTCCCCTTAGTTTTTAGACAAACACTAAAGAAAGAAATAAGGAGAAGCAAGAACAGTCCCTAAGATTTTCTTTCCCCTTATTTTTTAGATAAGCACTAAATAAAGAAATAAAGAGAAGGAGTTTGGTTGAGATGCGGATTTTTTTGGAACAATCGACACTTAATTTGTACCGTCCAAGAAAAGAATTATACAATTTAAGTATAGCTTTTCTTTTCTTCTTGTTGTTTGCATTAAAGTCACGAGCCGCCAGCACTACACTTTGTTCTTTGGCTTATTATTCTATCTTTTTCTTCTGCATTTTGAAGTTCTTTTTTAAGGGTTCGGGAGTGCATTTGAGAAGAGCAGCCAATCTTATCTATTATTATTCCTAAGTTTTTATGTTGAATAGTTTATAAGTTTTTATTTTGGCCTTTTGGTAGTTAATATCACCCTTTTTTCTCCTCCTTCTTTCTTTCTTCTTTTGTTTTTTTAAAACTATCTCCTCAATTTTCTTAACATACCTCATTAGTGGAGGTATTTAATTCGGATTTTTATACATCTATGTCTTGAACCAAGTACGTTAGATTTTATGGCCGTGCTTTCCACCAAACTATCCCACTTTAGTATTATTTCTTCTATTTCAATTATCATGTCTTTTTTTCTTTACATTTTTTTGTATGTCTTCGTATTTTTTTACCGTCTAATTTACCTCTTGGAAAAGGAGAGAAAAAAGTAAAATATTATTCAAGATGAAAAAATATATTATTCTTTTACAAAATTTATAAAAATATGTATCAAACAATATATAAATAATTTGTTGCTCCATTTAATTATAAGCATATTGACCCTTCTTGGTCAAAAGATAAAAGAAAATTATTATTAAAAAAACACATGGTGAAAAGATAAAGAATTTAAAATCAAAGTCTCAAATAGGAGGAGGAAATCTTAGATGTCAAAAATAACAATCCACTTTGTGTACCTTTAGACATGCTACGTAACGTTTTAAAGAACTCAACAAACTATGCAAGTTTTACACGTTTCTCCTATGGCATGCCATTGCCACAAGTCACTCTTTCAACATTGAGGGCTAATCCATGAGCAAATGCCCAATTCCCCAACCCATCATTTGGTTCCTTTAAGAGATTGTATTATTTATGCATCGTCTTTATCATTAATTTGGCTTATCTCTTTACAATATAAATTCCACGATTGAGACTCAATTTTCGTCCCTATTGGAGTCAACTACCACAAGTAACACGGTTTCTCTTTTTTTTCCACCCTTACTTGTCTTGAAACGATGCTTTAGTCATCAATTGTGCAACTCAAATGTCAAGAATACTTTTATGTTTGAGACATTATATAAAGTTGTATATTAGAGCCCTTCAAAATATAAAATATCTTTTATCTAATTTTTATACTCACCAAACGAATGAAAATTAATCGAGTGAATATAATCGTATAACAGACATGATTTTATAAATTCCTACTCATATAAGTACAAATAATAATAACAACCGATTATGCATTGTAACATTTATTAGACTTTCAAAATGTTCATAATGAAATATGATAATGTTGAAAGAATAATAGATATAGATTTAAAACATGCGGTAGACAATTAAGTTAAATCTTTCTTCATATTTGCGCGTGTTATGAAGCTAAAGATGACATATTCCATTACGTGTGCATGTGCATGTTTGAGTCATATTGATTGTGGCCGATGGATTTGTTGTTTTCCAACTCCTTTTTATTTTTCAAACCACTCAATTATTTTGTTTTTGTCTTTCAATTAATATCTTAATTTTGGTCTAACTCCAACTCCAACTCATTTTTACGCCTCAAAATTATCAAGAAACTACTATGTATTTCTTAGTACAATGTACGATGCTTCACAGATTAAAAATTTCAAATAGCTTTATTAGATAATTAAAACTTCTGGTCTTATTTTTAAATGTTTATAAACCAAGTCCCTCATTTTTTTTATTTTGTTGTTGATTAAGTTGGTGATTTGATATTGTTATATAATCATATAAATTAGTGACTAAATTGTTATGATAAAGTAATTTTTATGGACTAAAAAATATGATTTTCATCTAAGAAGGACTAACCTGTAACTTGGGTCGAGCCTTGGGGATTAAAAAAATATATATGTTACCTCAAAAAGAAAAATTATTGCCACAGCAAATTGTTAACAATCACATGGGAACACTCCTCGCAGACTGCTGAGGCAAATAATCGGAATACGTGGAGCAGTAAGGTTGTTTTCTTTTTTTTTTTTTGGTAATTGGTGTCAAAATTAAATTTCAAATATTTGATTTTCATAAATCGAGTGATATATAAATAAGAATAACAATAGGTAGGATACGAGTAGGACATATCAATATTCTTATCTATACTTGTAATTCATATCTTATATCCATATATTATTGTATTCGTACAAGTAACAAAAATCATTATATGTATCCTATCTACTTATCTGTAGGGTACTCATTTACATGTTGTATAAATATATTTAATTAACCTAAAAAAAATAATGTCAAGAACTTTAAGATATTACTTAGAAAAATTTACGACATTAATGAATAAAAGGTACACAATATAATACAAAAGTCCAAATTAATATATGAATGTTTTAACATAAAAAATCCAATAAAAATACATTTCTTGAATTATTAGATTTCATCTGTTATTACATTAATAATTTGCTTCAAATGATAATATGTCACTAAATATGGACATATAATAATTAATATTTAGTATTATAATAGAGATAATAGTTTAGAGATTTTATGAATTTAGAGTTATAATACTTTAGATTAGTGATAATACTTTAATTTAAACGTATTATAGTAGTGATCATATGATGTATATTATAATCATATATTATAAATACTATATAATATACATACTATATATTATTGTATATGGATATGGATATAAGTATGGATATGAGTAGGGTAAAGTTATATTCATATCCTACTCGTGCTCGGTCAAAACAGATAATATTTACATTAGTTGGGTAATGATAAAGTCGGTATCCGATGAGTAGAGTACCAATTATCATCCCTATATATAATAGATGGTGAATTGGTAATAGATTGTGTAGTAAAAAAAATAAAGAAATTGATATATGTTTCAAAAGCCATAATTAGAAGTGAGTTTATAATTATGACATGATACAATTAACACATATTTTATTTTTATTGATTGGTGGTCACATATAATCATATTTGATATATAAATGATATGACATAGTTATAATATATGTAACTTAAAATGTTATCTCTATTCACAATATGCATAAATAGTTACATACATTTTGAATATAGGTAGATTAAATACAACCGTACATATATTCAACTATTTGAACTAATTGGTAGAATCCAAAAAGTAAGGTGGCTAACCGCACACTAACAACAGAAGCAGAGAGTGTGGGGGCTGCTTCGCACCCATGCAGGCTATGTCAGAGTCTCCTTTTTAATGTGCAAAACCCCACCCTCTCATTTTCTGATCCACAGCAGAGCAACCGTAACAATAACCTTATTATTAAAACAAAAAGAAGAAGAAAAATAGCGATTCTGTCTGGAGCCGATTAACCAGCAAAACAATACAGATAGATGGTCTTACTAAACAGTACAGAAAGATGGTCCAGTAAGACCATTTACTGGGTTTCATTGCTTCAGACTCCGTTGTATTGCATTTGCACCCACCACTAACGTTTCCTAGTACAAACTTCTACCAGATTCTAAGTACTATAGATTTTGTCAACTACTCTTTTCTTTTTTTACGGTCAGGACGTATTTGGGTCAATTTTTCAATGATGTTAATTTCTTTTAATTGTATATAACGAAGCCAGAAAATTCTTGGCTCCAGGACACAACTTTGTTTTCTGATTTGTCAGCATGGAGCAGTGAATGTGGAAATCGTAGCAGAGAGGGTTGTCTTCAACCCCTCCCCGACCACCATTGGTGCCCCCTCTCAGCTGTAAGTGAGAGAGGGACACCCTTATAGATAGGGACGGAGGAACCCCTAATAAGGGGGTTCCAACCGGCGGCAGGTGGGGGCACATGCCCCCATCAGCCCCGGTCTCCCTCCGTTCCTGGATATATGTTTTCTCACTTTCAACTTGTATATTCTGAATTTTAATTCAAAAGTATTAGTTTAGAGATTTGATTCAAATAATTAATTGTGTGTGTATATATATATGCATCTCATTATTATAGATTTGATTCAAAAGTATTCTATTTCTATTTTTTTTTAAAATGTCTTTCTATGTCGAAAGTAGCTTGCTTTGTTAATTAAGGTTTGATTGATTTGTCTCTAAACCATTGAAATTTAGTTGCTTGTGAAAGAAGAGTAGTTGCATTTCTTCATTATTACAGTTGTAGTCTTACAGATTAAATTGACTACATGAAATTTGAATGTTTAATTTCCATCGTTTAGATTTTATATTTTAATTTTTCTTTAATGATATCTACCTTATTTTAAAAAAAAACATAATCTTTTTTTATCAATAAAAAAGCCATAATCTCGTATCCTCATAAATGCCCATTTAGGTTATAATTACATTAGAAGGCATGGAATCTGAAGTTAAGAAAAATAAAATTAAAGCATGATCAAGAAACTAATTAACTATATGAAGTACCTAATTATTGACAAAGATAGTTAATTAATTCTTCGAAATCATTAAAAAAGAAAGTAGTAGAGCTTTCATGTCAAAAAAGGTGTCACAGTGAGGGTTGTTAGCTCCTCGTTTTTGTTTGTGAACATGATAAAGGAAGAGATAAGATCCCACCCCATCTTCCATTTTAGTCTTGATCATATGTTAATTAATTATTATTGTTGGAAACTTTATGTTTACTTTATAAGAAATCATCTAATTAATCAAAATATGAGTAGGTCTTGATTGATACCTTCGTTAAAGTGATTGTTTTGCATTCTCATTTGGCATGTAGAGGTCAATTTTTGTAGGCTAATCAAAACCCGTCTATCAATCTATCTTATCACTCAAAAAAATAGATGGCAATTAATTAATTTTAACTATTAAACAACTCTTAAATGATAATTGCATCAATATTGTGGCCATTTTTTTGGATTTGAATAAAATTATTTACAATTAAAAATGTAAACAATGAAAATCCAAATAGGCCTAACCGACAAAGGACAAGTTGGTGTTGTTGGAACTTTTGTTTTTTTTTGAACAAGTCAAGATGTTTATTCATCTAATCCACGGGTATGAATTAAGAAGTGAATTAGATATTTTTTAGAAATTGGCCGTCATGATCTTAATGGAATAAAATTCAATTTTCGGTAACCTTCTTAAAACAAAACTGAGAATAGTGATCATGATGAAATTTTCTTCAATTTAAGGTAATTGTCTATAAAATTAACTCATAACATACTTAATAAGCATGTCTGAAAAATCAAAAGTGAAAACTAAATGATTAACTATAAAGATGATCTAATCTCCTAATTTTTCCCTCAGAATCTCTATAAACACTATTATGTATCGCATTTTAAAGTATGTTCTACATTACTCCATACTGTACTAAAATCCTGTCACTTTGCTAAGTTAATTAAGTATTAGAAGGTTTTGGTAGAGAACTCACACTTTTGCATGTTATTAGTTATCACGAGTTTTGGATCAACTTCATCACATCAACAAACATTGTCTTTCACAGAGGCAATAGCAATATGTTTTTAGTGAAAATTAGAATGAATATGCATTTAGTAATGTCAAAAATTAAAAAAAAAACACCAAAAAATTATGGTGGAGCAACTTAATCATCCTTTAATCAAAAGTTTTAAGTTCGAGCTGGTTTCGGACTTGGTAAGAAGAACTTTGTACTCATAGAAATATCAAAAAGATGTTTGGATATAATTGGATGTTTTAATAAAAAAAATTATGCGAAAAAATTTATTTATATTATTAAATTGGATGAAAAAAATAATTTTTCTATGACGGTGATGAGTGGAATTATTATTCAAACAAGACACACAAGTTTTAGTAGAAGTTGAATCTGTACGTTGAAGGATGTAATGAAAATTTAGGGTTTGACAGTGCAACGTGGTCAAAATGAATATATCTAATTTGGCACCACTGATATTAACAAAGCAATGTGAATAACATTTTTATGTTTTATAATTTAAAAAAATAAATTATAATTTCTTACTATATGTGGCATCTTTTTTTAAGCAAACACTTTCAAATACTAAATGTTTCTTTTAAATAAACAAACCAGCTTAGGGAACTTCGATAAAAGTAACTCAAATATTTATCATGTTTTATGTATGACCAAATTTATAGTATATACTTAGAGTTTGTTTGGTTTAATTTTTCAGAAATTTAATTCTTAAGAAGTAATTTTTTATGAAGTGATTTTTTGAGAAATAATATACAAATACGTTTGGTTACTATTTTAAATTCCTGAGAAGTGTAATTTATTATGTTTGGTAAAAAACTGCACTTATCAGGAAATTGATTGAAAAAAATCAATAATACCCTTATTATTATTATTAGATTTAAATTAATCATACAAGAAAAATTTATGAAAAAATATTTACTTATATTACATAAATATATCTCCCATGAGAAATAAAACTATAGTTAATAGTTTATACAATTCTATAATGAAGACTATTTTTTTAAAATTTGATGAAAATCAATTTGTTTAATTAAATAAAAATATTTTTGTATATAATATATTTTTAACTTCTGTAAAAATTGATTTATATAAAATAATCAAAACTTTATTTACAAAATAATTTATAAAATTTAAAAACAAATAAAAATTTGTAAGTAAATAATATTTTGAGGATTTATTTGTAAATTTCCGTTCTATATACTAAGGAACTTCGACCTTTTGATCCCCTCAAGAAGTTACTTTCTAAAATTAAAGGAAAATCAAACAGTTAATTTTTTAAAAAGTTTAACTTTTTTTATTCAACAAAACAAAAAAATTCATGTACTTTTCAGAAAATGACATTTTTTCCACTAACTCACTCCTAACTAAACAAGCTCTTAAAGATGAATATCAAAACTTTTATTCTATTGCTTCTAAATTGATAGACCATTTAGACAATAAAATGAATGACAACAGGATGAATATCAAATTTATGAATAAAACTTGACCAATAAAATGATAGGCGAAAAATAAAATAGGCCTATATTTTGGAACTGTCGGTAATCAATTTTTGATTTTTTGGCGCAATAATTTGACAACCGAAAGGATGTTGTCGATATTATTTGCCGGTAATATATTGACAATGATTCTTTAATTACATAACTTATCAATAAACTGTCGGTAATAATGTACAAATTTCTTCCGTAATTAATTCCAATTTGTCTTACATTAGGATTTAGGACAATGAAGTGCCAAGTTATCTTATCATTGACATAGAATTACTCCGATTGTTTTAGAAAAAAA
>CAODLS013161739.1:0-12249 GCA_948243855.1 Flueggea neowawraea | reverse complement strand
TCATTTTGTTAGTACAAAGGATGATGAATTCACTTGGCTATTTTACAAGTATCGAGGTGCAATAATTTTGTAAATTGCATTTAAGGAGCAGTTAGTTGACGTGACACTAACTAAGCTCGTGGTTTTTAACCATCGACTGATACTTGTTATAACAACCTAATCATGGGAGTAGAGGCATAAGGCTTATATGATTAGAGAGTTTAGTGAGCTTGATCATTGTTTGATCAAGGACAAGGTCCAAAGTATTTTTACACTTCTTGCCTAGATGTTAGGAGAAAATCGAATTGCACCTAACCCACTTTTATCTCAAACATGAGATCATGAGGAATTCGATAACGCCTTATTCTATTGGAGAGATTCCAATACAAAGGTAAGGAAAAAGATTTAAGAATCTTAAGTCCTTAAGAAGTGGAGACTAGACAGAATTATGAGGAAATCCACGAACATGAACAATGCTGACATTTTGTGAGTGAAATATTAAAACCAAAGGCGCGTAATGTGTAAGATAATGCACCTTTGAGAGTGTGTTGCTCAAACTCGCGCAAGTGAGAAGAGTTACCTTGTTCGATGTTCTCTATTGAATTTCGTCATTAGTAGATGCTTAATTCAACTTTTAGGATCCTCAAAATGAAGTTTTAATGTGACTTCATTAGACATCAACTAGTTCTAGTGAGAACAAGTTGAGTATGCAAAGAACAACTTAAAAGTGAGAGTTTAAGGTGTTGGTGTGTGTAAGTTAATCTTGTACAAAAGCCGTACATTTTCTTACAAAAGATTATGTCATGATCATATTGAAGTTTGCCTTCAATTTGTGTTCTAACAATTATAATATTTGTTAGATCTTGATTGAGTGGAATGATACTTTGGCATTAAAAATGGTTTCTTAGTTAAGGTGTGGAACCTAATTATTAAATGACCTAGTTTTCATTTCTTGCTACTTCACATGGTCATAAGAGATTATGTGAAGTTGATGCACTCAACTCAACCACTTTGCAAAATCGACTACGTTGATTAGCTCAAGTGGGAGTATTATGCAATTATGTAAGTTCAAATTGTCTAATTGTGAGCATTGCAAAGAGGAAATACTAGAAAAGAAATCGTTTCAAAAGGCACTTCGAGCTAAAATTCCCATTGCTATTAATCCATTTTTTGATGTTTGACGTCAAAAGAATAAGAGGGCAAAGCTAATGCCTACTACTTCATCACATTTGTATATATGATTGTGGAAGATGCAGTCATATTCATTTCATTTTTCATAAGTAATAATCATCAAGTTAGTTTGTGCTTATTGATTGTTCTTACTTATTGAAAATGGGAAACGAATAAAGCTTTATAGATCGACTAAGGTCGAGACATTTACATGATGAGCCCAACGGTTTATGTGATAAAAGAGAAATAACATTAATTGTTTATTTCTAGACCTCTAAGTTCGTTACTTATATATCTCATGGGTTATAGATTGGTCGAGTGTATGACCTAAAGCACTTAGAACCAAGAGATATATCGCCAATATACATGATACCTTAGCTGGAAAGACTAAGAGGCATAAGGTTTTAGATACCTTACTATGTCAAAATGATACAATTATCGTGGGATAATGAGAAATTGGCATAGTAACGAGTTATAAGAAGTTGCATTCATTGGGAATAGATTTCTTATCTGGGATTAGAAAAGTGAAATTTTTTATTACCCTGAGATTCAGGAACTAAGACCCTCAGGATCACTCCATCCGAGTGGGAGAATTCTTGAGGAGAGTGAGACAAAATGATAAGAAATAAAGTTGGGTAATGTGATGTGAATTACGTCATTGGGTTTTAAAATCTCAATAGATCGATCTAACCGATTGTTTTCTCTTTCTCCGAAAGGGATGCATCGACTTGAGTAATGTATGCTTGGGTTTTAAAATCTCAAGAGATCAATCTAAGCAATTGTAATCTCTTTCTCTGAAAGTGATACATTAATAAGTCTTAGAGCGATTCAACTTTTATATCATTTACCTCAAGAGTGTGCGGATGTTCCTGATCCTGACTTTAGTGGTAGCAAGATTCCTGCTTCTAGTAGAAGTAGAAAATCTTGATCCTAGTGGGAGTTCCTATAGGGAGCTTGAACCCACTTAGGGCATCAAGATTCTTATTTTCCAGTAGGATTAGGGAACTTGAACCTAGTGAAAGCATTTTTTTTTGAAAATGCATAAAACTAAAAGGGATGAAGTCTCATGACGACATTTCTTCGGTAAATGAATCGATCGTGATTCTTTTTGGTAAAGTCTCACGACTACATTTTTTCGATAAATAATTCGATCGTGATCCTTTTAGTAACCCCACAAGTCAAGGATGAACCTACGAGTATATTAGAGGTTCATTCATCCCAGTGAAAATAGCAATGGAAGTATAGATGACATTTGAAAGATTGAACCATGTTTACCCAACAGGTGAAAACCTATTAGAGTAAGTGGATACATAAACGATAAATCGAGTAAGACATCGATAATCGCGTAAAGGGAATTTAGCCAACAAGATTGAAAAGTCCACCTTGTTGAAAGATTTACCTATATTGAATAGACGTTGGCATTTGGGCTAGTTTATATCTCGACCTACTTCAACGGATGTAGAGACTCAGTTTCTCAATAGAGAATCTCGAATAGAAACCTATAAAATTTAACCTAATGGTTTCATCGTCCAATTCTCAATAGAGAATTTGGAAATGAAATCTATGAGGTTTGAGCCAATGGTTTTATTGTCCAAGGTATGACCTTAGACATTTTTCGAGAGAATGGTATTTTCGTATAAGTTATGATAATGCCATGTGTTTCAAGGTAAATCTTGTCATTCTAAATTGTGTGGATATTACACTTGTAGCTAAAAACGGTCTAGCGTACTTGAATGACACCAATGATTGGTCGTGGTCAAACTTTGAGATATATGATATGGATTGACCTTGGAGTCGAGCTCTAAGAGATCGTTCCAGTGGATTGTTGTTTCTCTTTGAGTGAGATAGATCAACAAAGTACTTGAATAATTTAAGATGCAGAAATACATAACCTATAGATATCCCATGACTAAGAGCAAGTATCTTAGCAAGGGTGTGTGTCTACGAACTATATGAAAAGAAGAATGTGTAAGGAACGTTCTTCATACGAATGTCATGTGAATGTCTTTTGTAATATAGAGTACATGTATTGATTACAAGATTATGTCTTGTATTAAATGTCTAGGTGTGTGAAATGCATAGAGTTTGCTAAGTTGTCAAGATAGCTAGCAAACATTAATCCAACACGTAAAAAAGATGTTGGAAAGCAATGAGCGAGATACTTGAATGCTTTAGAGGCACTGCAAGGTACTGTATTATCGTGAGGGCTTGCAATAAAATAAGACATAGTTGCAACTCCAAGCAATGATATGGACTATAGGGACGTCCATGTTTGGTTATGTGTTCTTACCTGGCTAAAAGGTCACTCCACGTAATAGTGAGGAACATATATAAGTGTGGAAAAAGAAGCTGAACTATAGCTTCGTAATCAGCCGTGCAATAAGAAGGTTGACTATTAAGTGAAATGATTCACTTAGCACTAACTACCTAAAGAACCTACAACGGTCTTAGTGAC
Source organism: Flueggea neowawraea (assembly GCA_948243855.1). Taxonomy (NCBI): domain Eukaryota; kingdom Viridiplantae; phylum Streptophyta; class Magnoliopsida; order Malpighiales; family Phyllanthaceae; genus Flueggea; species Flueggea neowawraea. Next base: position 8,645 of record CAODLS013161739.1, on the reverse strand, counting down.
AATCTACCCCGATTGCTTAAGGATCAATAAGATCCATTATAAGTCTATGCAAATCGAGATCAAATATCATTTAGTAAAGGACTTGGTTGCACAAGTTCAAGTAAATTTGAGTATAAGTTTCACTTGCAGAAGTGAATTTGGAATGTAATTCCATACGAGACGAGATCGTAAGTTCCGTTAATAAAATCCTACAAGGATTAAGTTCCTTAAATCCCATATGGCACACGAAGTGTGTATTCCCTTTAAAACATAATATTTAATAAGATCATTGTGGGCAATACACGAGTGCAAATGTTGAGAGTTGACATTTGTGTGAAAGCATGTTGGACAGATAAGTAATCCACTCACACGGGTGTTTACCTTAGTTTTTCCAATCCGTTGGGGGAAGAACTAAGATAAGGCTGGTTTTGAATGTAGAGAGAGATCTTGAGCACGTTCATAATCAAGAGGTCGTCTAGCATTTTACAGTCGTGATTTCATTGTAAAATGACAAGAAAAAATCATATGTAAAGAGTCATACGCCATAGGATGAATTTCTATACCAATCATTAAATGATCAGATGCTAAAATCAAGAGACTTTTAGCATATTCTGTCTTAAAACCAGAAGTAATCCTGTCAAGTGTGGATTAATGTTAGATGATGAAATGCATCGTAACCGAAGCTTCTGTGTGGTGTTTATAATGTTGTATAAACATGCGCTCCTCCAAGGGAATGAAAGAACACCACAACACATGATCATACCATGTGTGTTATATACACGACCATATGGATGAAAAATATTGATAAACGATCTCACTTTTCCTACTATGAGACCCTGTCGTGAAAATGTGGTTCTCGGTACTATTTACCCTTAGAATCCTTAACACATTCAAAACATGTAGTTAAGTTTGTCTACTCTAACTTGTTGTTAATGGTCATGATTGATTCGACCAAGCGAGTCAAGCTGGGAAAGTAAACTTAGCTATGTGGATTGTTTGGTGTAAGAGGGGAAATTTGTTTCTAGAAGCATTCTCACTAGTCTCAAAATTTTTCTTAGTCGACTCTCATGTAGCGTGACACATGATGTGTGAACTATGAGTAAAGCTTTCGTGAGATCGAGTAGTCTAAAAGCAGCGATTGTGTGGTTACGAACTAGGAGAATGCATACATTTTCAGCAGTTTATGCTGATGTTGCATACACTTTGGTAGAAAAGAGTTGTTCTACGAGAGACGCCTTCTAGTATGATTGAGATATGAGCTGTTATATAACCCTAACATGTGTATAGTAATTATGCTCTCATCGTATGCTGGTCGCGCAGTCTATTTGTCTGTATGACACGAGATCTTTATCATGATTGGCATTAGTTTTATCATGATACATGACGAGTTAAGGTACTGTCATGTGCGAGTGGAAGATGTTGGAAAAAGTGGTCCACCCATGACGGGTGAACCGAAGACCGTAGGCCGAGACAAATTGGAAAGCCCAATTGAGGAGAAGCAAACTCGGTTAGTCAAGGTGTGAACCAGGACGTGAACCGATGCCAATTGACAAACCCAATTGAGTTAGGGATGAAATGGGCCCGTTGGGCCATTAGGCTCGTTAGAGGCTTATATAAAGAGCTTTGCCCCTTCCTTTCATTCAACAACTTCAACACACAAAGAGAGAGAGAGATCTCAATCGGGAGAGAGATAGGTTCAACATTCTGTCCCGACTCCTGCACAGATCACGTGTGACATCTAGACTGCGAAACAGCCGAGCACTCCCGTTGACATTTCAACCGTGATTTGCTCGCAAGACCAACATAAAACTAATTCTACTCCGCTGTAAGCTTCCGTTGGAATCGAAGTTAATAAATCGAATTTATTTATTATATTATTTATTAGTTAAACAGGTATAAAATTCCTTCATTTTTTTCCATTTATTCTTATTCAGCTAGTTTTTCTTTCCACTCTACAACCTATGCTTCGGTCCAAAAAAAAAATCCTACAACCTATGCCTTATTTATATGTATACTAGCTCCACAATCACATTACATGAGCTTAGTTAAAGCTCCTCCTTTTTTTTTTTTTAACTGAGAGTTAAAGCTCCTCCTAAGATATTGTACTCCAATGTTTTTAATCCAGAGTACTCCAATGCTTTTTAGCTTAGGTCTGCGATAGCTAAACAGTGAAATAAAGTAAGATAATCACTTATTTGAAAAATGATGTGACAGAGGGTAAATGATGTGGTGTGACTCACTTTGTTTGTTTGACCTGCGGCCGGGCTTGATATTTGGGATTAATGGGCATAACTCTATCACAGCGATAGTGCCCGCCTCTTATCTTTGGTTCTGCCAGAGAGTCAAAGAGAAGAAGAAGAGTAACAAAATTCCCTTTTTTCCTAAAAGAGGACCTCTTTTACACATGTTTGAGTTTTGGAGGATTGTAAGTTTTAGAACTATATGGATTGAACAACTGTGATCAAATTTTTCTGCATTTTGGCCCTTGAATACACTGTTTATATTGTTTATAGGACACAAAACCCTCGGTTGGCTTACACATAGCTGGCTATTCTACTAATGAAGTTTTCTACTTTCTACCTCATTTAGTTAAAGTATTACTCTCTCAATTTCACAGTAAGTGTCAATATAGATTAAAAATTTATTATAACATTAATTATGACCGTCCCGTTTTAACAGGTAAAATTTCTTTTTTAGGTGTCTCAAAATATAGGCCAATTTATATGTTTGTGCTTTTTATTTATAGATCAAATATCTATTTTATCTTTTATTAAATTAATACATCTCTATTAATGATCTCTCAAAAGTACATAATATTTATTTTAAGTTATTAAATATAAGGCTAAATTAAAATATAAAAAAAGCCAACAATCTTCTTAATTTTGTAAAATGACAAATATTTTGATAAAAGAATTTTTTCTTCTTATGTTTTACGTGCTCTAAATTTTTGTTTCTTTCATAAATCACGAAACAAAACTAGGGATTTTAGCTTGTATAACTGAAATTATATTCGGCGCTAAGAAATTGATAGTTGGATTCTTAATAGGAATAAATAAAAAGACTTATTAAAAGAACCATGAAACACAAACATCATTCAAAGAAACTCAAATTCAATCAACAAATTCAGAAAAACAGAGAGTATCACCATAACTTCATACCCTTTGAAAGCCATCAAACCACAAACAACGACAACAAACCCTCTAAAACCATCAAACCACAAATATCATTCTTTTACATGTTAACAACGTTCTCGTTCTTTTCTTTTCTTTTTTTTTTAAAAATTGTGAAACAATGCTAGAAATCAAATGATGGCATATTTGCTATAAAATTTAAAGTTTGGATTTTTTTTTAAAGTTAATTTGTTAATTTGAGCAATGTTGGTATTTTTTAATTAAATGAGTTATAAAATTTGTGCTAATCAACAGAATTTCCACATTAAAATACCATACTAAATGTCATATCAATAAGCTAATGAAAAAATCAAACATAAAACTAAATGATATACAAATCAGAATTCATGTGTTTTAATTATTTAGATATAGTATATACTTATTTAGCAGTTGAACTACACCTCACGACATACGAAACATTATAGAAAGAAGTTGAATGTCGTGACTGCTGTACTTTGTTGCGGAGAAGCTAAGAATATAAATGAAATAAAGAAATAATCAGTTAAAAAAAAAATGAAATAAAGAAAAGAAATGGAAGAGTATGTAATGTAGGTGTCGTTTAATGAGTTTGCGAATGGGAGTTAGGAAGTCGACACGTGGCACGCACTCCCACAGTCCCAGTTTGTAGTGGGAGGAAATGGGCGTCTTTTTGTGCTCCAAAATCAGATTACGCATAGACACACCGCACCGCGCCGCGATGCGATCTACCAAATTATTTGGTGGACTGGGTGGGCCCCCCGCCCCCCATTATCTTCCTCCTTCCCCATTCTTATATAATTTGTCATTATGTAATAATGGAATTTCCAATGGATTTCATTTCTTCTCCGCTCCTTTTCCATTTTTCTTTTCTTTTCTAAAATTTTTTATATCTATTTTGTGGCCAAGTCTTTGAGCTTTATGTCCCTCACTTCTAATTATTGTTACTTTAACAACCTTAATTAGCTTTTCACCATTTCTAAATAAGTCAGTGCTTATCAAACATTAAACAATTATAATAACTTCTTAAGTGGAGCTGCCATTTTGATAAAGACCCTCGTTTATACCATCAATCTATCGTCATTTAACTAATTTGTAAACAAATATGTATAAATAAATAAATTTCAATAAATAAAGATTAAACAGAAAGGAGGCCAACGAAATTTAAAAAAATGATGAAATAATTTTTGTTACGACCACTTAATGCTGAAGATTACTTTAGTGTCATTAATGAGCTACATGCTTATTAGTATTTAAGCATTTTTCTTTTCTTAGTTTTTTCACAATTAACATGGGACGTGCCCACTAAACTCAAAAGGCCCTCTAAAATCTAATATTAAAGTTCATATGATGATCAAAGACCTAAATCATCAAGCCTAGATAGAGACCCAACAATTAAGATTCATTGGTGTTGTGGCACCTACAAAATAGAAAATAGGTCATCCTCTTTCGTTTCTATAAATACTTTATGTCACCTCATTATCAAAATAAGTGATGCTCAATTCACTCCACCCTTAATTAGAACAAGAACTGATTAAAGCGTTTAAGGATGGACAGAGAGCGACTTTTTGTCCCTTCCCTTGCAATAGCCATGCATTTGAGGAGTGAGGACCCTAGGACCCGAATAACTCAGGATTCAAAGGGCTGAAGGATTGATACCTAATGATCTTGAGCTGAGAAACTGGTGATCCCGAGCTTAGAGACTGAAGCTTAGTACTTGAAGGCCTAGAGTTAAGAGTTTGAAGAACCTAAAGCTTTGAAACGTCTTCTCCAACTTATAATTTTTTTTAAGCTACAACAACAGTAAATAGAATTAGAAGTTTATTACTGTTGGAAAAAGCGTCCACCTATGACGGGTGGACCGAACTCGGTCGGTCAAGGTGTGAACCTGGATGATGGACCGAGACCAATTGGCAGACCCAATTGAGATGGGTCCATAAGGCTCATGTGTTAAGCCTATTGGGCTCATTAGGCCCACTAGGGCCAAAGCGGGCTTATATATATATATATATGAAGAATGGAAGAATGAAAGAGGGAGTTCTTTCATTCTTTCCATCCCACTAAAATGTGAGAGAAAGAGAGGAAAGAAAGAAAAGAGCTTTTCTTCCACCATGCCACCTCTCTCCTTCCTTTACTCGCTCCTCGTCCGTCGATGGTCTCGATCCGTGGTGGCATCTAGGCTGTGAAACAGACGAGCACTCCCATTGACAATCCGACCATGGTTTGCTCGCGAGACCAACATCAAATCCAATCTTGGCACTTATCTTTCGCTGTTAGTTGGGTCGAGCTTCAGCTGGAATCGAGGTAGGTAACTCGAACCTACTTTATTATACTGTTTATCTATTGAACCGGTAACTAGATTCCTTTAGTGGTATCAGAGCGGAGAACGAATTTTGGATTATGATTCAAAATTCTTATTGGTCTCTATCTGTAATATCTACCGTGAATTTATTGTATTCGACTTTTGTTCTGAACGTTGTTTTTGGTTCGAGTCCATCTGGAGCTGAAAATTGAAAGTTGGATTTTTAAAATTCTGATAAAAGATTTGATATCAGCGGCCTAAAAAACATTAGTTGCCCAAGTTGCGTTGCGAAATTCTATTGGGATGGTCGTCAAATCCACGAAAACCCGATTGAAAAATACTGAGTGAGAAACTTACAGATGAATTTTTCATCTGATAAGAATGGAAACATGGCGAGTTGTGATTCGTCCACACGATCCACTCATAACAAGACACTTGGCGGAGCAATAACTTCGGTCAAAGTTGATCGAGATGTGAACCACTCATCGATCGACACGTGTCACCTGTAGACCATGTGCACCTATTTTCAGCAACCAATCACTATCCGACACGTGTCATATATGGCACGTGGTCAAATCGGAAGTCGACACGTGGCAGAAGCTTCTGAAAGAATTTTTTGGATAGACACGCCACATGGACTAATGAGAATCTACCACATGCCATTATCGTCATGTGGCATCCACGTCACTATGACACGTGGCTATACAGTCACGTGTCACACACGTCAGTATTGCTTATGTCTTCATGTGACGTCGACACGTGGCAGATTCTAGAGTGGTGCGTGTTGACGCTTGACACGTGTTTCGACCTCCAAATTTTGTAAAATTTTTGGCAGAGTTAAAATTTGAATTTTTGTAGGATTTTTGACATATTTTGCACAATTTTTTGAGTTCTAAAACTATTTTTTAAAATTGTTTGGATATTAAAAATGGTTTAAAAATTGTGAAAAATATTATTTTGAAAATTAGTTTTTAAAATAATTGATTTTAAAAACATGCAAATATTATTTTTATTTAGATAATTGAAATGAGATTTCAATTATTTGGGAAATACGCAAGTGCGTATATACCCATTTTATTTGTAATTTATTACGAATATACGAATGAGGTAAAATCATGTTGCATTGAAGGAAGTGTGAATTAAGAGAGAATTTGCACGACTCCCAAAATAAGTATTTGAGATTGTGGAGGTTGTAAAGAGAATAAAATAATTATGCATAAGTGTGCATAGGTGATGAAGGTTCGCTTACTTCATAAGAGATTATGATTATCATCACCAATATTGGTTAAAGGTATCGGTCCATACTAGAATTTTATGAAAACATGATTCTCTAAGTATCTTGGAAAGATATTTGGAGATTCTAGAAAATAAAAACGTTTTGACATTAGTATGTTCAATATTAAACCATGATCGCGAAGAAAGATAATGAGAAGTGGTAGATTCATTTTATGGTCATTTGATTTATAGAATTCTTCAAAAAGTTGGTACAACCACTTTTGAATTATGTTCTAACATTTTGGATTGTAGTCCATTATGTATCCAAATTGGTAGGTATAAACTTATTGTTATATGAGTTTAGAATTATATTGGGGATATTTAAGCATTATTTATGTGTTAATGTTGACCAATGTTAATGTACATGTATTAACATTGAAATTGATTGTTTGGATATCATGTTGGTTCAATAAATAATGATGATTTCATTTATTATTTTTGTCTTATTGTTATGTTGATTTGTCTTAATTTAATATACAATATTTTATATGTTGAATATATTGTCCAATTATTGAGTTTGTCTAAATAATTGAGATAACCAACATGGATTCTCCTAAGTCAAATGGACTTTAAAAGTGAATCCAAACAGTCATTATTTACTGTCTCTAAAATTAAATATAGTATGGTTAATTGTTAAAAACGAGATGGTAAATGTGCACCTAGTGTACATTTCGATTCAAAACTTAATAAGAGACTATGCTAGTTTAATTTTTGGCTGGATAGTAAATATATGTGTATTGCCGAATGAATTACTTGTGTTTAACTATGTCTTATTGTTTGGCATGTTATTTGTATGATTCACTGCTTATAAAGTCGATTGATGCCGAGACATACATATGTGTGTGTTAAAACTATGTTGAGTTTAGGTGACAACAATCGTAATTTCTAGATTAGGAAAATTTAGCATGTACTCTAAGAACTAAGCTTGTGCCCCTTTGAACTTGGTTATGTCCAAATTCAAGGATGAGTAGAATACCACTCAACATATTTTGGACTAAAATGTTTGTGAGATGTGGAAGTTAGAAAATTTTACTACATCCATCATTTTGTTAGTACAAAGGATGATGAATTCACTTAGTTATTTTACAAGTATCGAGGTGCAATAATTTTGTAAATTGTATTTAAGGAGCAGTTAGTTAATGTGACACTAACTAAGCTCGTAGTTTTTGACCATCGACTGATACTTGTTATAATAACCTAATCATGGAAGTAGAGGCATAAGGCCTATATGATTAGAGAGCTTAGTGATCTTAATCATTGTTTGATCAAGGACAAGGTCTAAAGTAGTTTTCTACTTCTTGCCTAGAAGTTAGGAGCAAATCAAGTTGCACCTAATCCATATTTATCTCAAGCATGAGATCGTGAGGAATTCAATAACGTCTTATTCTATTGGATAAATTCCAATACAAAGGCAAGGAAAAAGGTTTAAGAACTTTAAGTCCTTAAGAAGTGGAGACTAGATAGAATTATGAGGAAATCCAAAAACATGAACAATACTGACATTTTGCGAGTGAAATGTTAAAAACCAAAGGCACACAATATGTAAGATAATGCACCTTTGAGAGTATATTGCTCAAACTCACGCAAGTAAGAAGAGTTACCTTGTTTGATATTCTCTATTGAATTTCGTCATTAGTAGACGATTAATTCAACTTTTAGGATCCTCTAAATGAAGTTTTAATGTGACTTCATTAGACACCAACTATTTCCAAGAAGAAACAAGTTGTGTATGCAAGGAACAACTTAAAAGTGTGAGTTTAAGGTGTTGGTGTATGCAAGTTAGTCTTGTACAAAAGCCGAACATTTTCTTGCAAAAGATTATGTCATGATCATATTGAAGTTTGCTTTCAATTTGTGTTCTAACAATTATGGTATTTGTTAGATCTTGGTTGAGTAGAATACTACTTTGGCATTAAAAATGGTTTCTTAGTTAAGGTATAGAA
>CAODLS013161691.1:0-11567 GCA_948243855.1 Flueggea neowawraea | reverse complement strand
AACGTCAGTCTTAATTTCGACAAGATTCCACAAGAAAAGCTTGAGATAACAAGGTGAGCTTCAGTCTTGATATGCTTACCTTGTCAGGTGGACCTTTTGAACCTCCAATCAAAATTTCAGCACTGCAAAATTATGCATTTTGAAGTAAAGAACAATACACAAATAGCTATCAAGTCAAAAGAAGTATAATGCATTTGCATGGGAAAAGAGAGATACTTGCAAGATTCCTTCACCGACAAAATGGAAGCTCCTCTTCTTCCAATAACACGTCCCATCAAGAACAGAAAGGATTTCCTCCTCAGGAGTACCCTCGCCCATAATGCTATCTACAAAGATGAGACACAAAAAGTCAATGGGAACATAGATGAGTTAAAGCACATTTGACCAAAACAACATGGCAGATGAACAGATCACACTATTTTTAACTTATCTTCATGTACTAATGTAAAAACAGGGTGTCAATCACGTTTCTAGGACGAGTTGAAATTCAAACCTGGAATGGGGGGCAGAGGGTGCCAGTCAGCAAAATTATTGTCATTAAGGCAGAAACATCGACAATACAGAGCACCATGAACTGCAAGACACCATAAAGATCTCTTATTCAATTTCTCCATCATCTTATGGCAAATGTAGAGAAGAAAACGGACATCGTCAGCAGCTGCACGGATCATCATTTCAGATAATGGTCTGTATGTCCAGAACATAGCGTCCTTACAATGAAAAGATACAATGTGCATCAGAAAACACCAGCCCCAAAACGATAAATAGAAACTTCTTAGGAAAGAGATGAAAACTCATTGATAAAGACAATGCACATTAAGAAATGCAAGCTTGAATACAGAATACCAGAGTTACATGCCATTTAATTTGACAACTATGAGCACAGTCATGGAATTTCTGTTGACATGCTTAACTTCATTGTCTTGTATCAGCCACCCATCAAATAAGAAGAATAACTAGACGACTAATTTTGATACCAATAAGCATGTGGCAATGGAGAGAACTCATAGTCCTTTCTATATTGCTAGGCATCCCTCCCCTAGATGCCACATCTCAGCAGTCAGCACAACAACAATTCTAATGTATAAGCAAAACATCCCTTTATCCAATCTAACAGAAATGTTGAATCTACAACAGTCCAAACTGGATATTTCTGACTAATCCACAGCTCATAACAGATAGTAAAAGAAAATCAACTTTTTTAAAAAAAAAGGAGAAAAATAACGTAAAAAAAATGTTCTCATCTAGAAACCATAACTACTGTTTGTATTTAACCTGAACAAACATTCAGATTAGCAAATGAAGGTTCAAATAGAAAATTTGTGCTTAAAAAGCTCAAGGTAGAGTGTCACATCACCTTTCCCCATGACTCACCTCAAGTCTTGTTGAAAACCGAAAAGGAAAAGAAAATTAATAAATAACCATAGAAATTTAACTAACCTGCCGAAGAAGAACACGGACTTCTTCCTTCTCAAGATAAGATATGCCTACATTCAAATCCCAGCAGAAGTGTAAATGCATTGCAGAAGTCAAACGTTACTGATTGATACTACTTGGCCTAATACAAAACAATAATAAAGCCATCTCAATACAGCATAAAAAATAGGAAAAAGGATATCCAAATAAAAACTCTCAGAGAAAATATACCAATACCAGAAATAACTCACCTAAGAAACAAGAAAATCAACATAAGGTTCTCACTTAGCAATTTTACATAGAAGCGATCACTCCCAAACTGCTAGGGATACTGAAGTTATATCATATATGAATATCTAACAGGAAAGATCAACCAAGCTTAGTAAAGTAAATCATGTGTAGACACCATTGCATTGTCCAAAGAATTCCAACTTGTAATCTCTTTGATCTAATTAGAAATGCATTTTAGAAATTCGGAAGTCCCTCTCCCATTATATTTTCTCTCTTTCCTAATAAATCTCTTTTTCATTTTATGGAAAGGAGTACTTGGGAATGGCAAAGTTAGCATTTTTTTTACTCATGAACACATCAGATCATATAATGCATATCGGAACAACATTTTATCAAACACACAAAAAAAAAAGAGGCAGTAAAAATGATGTAATAGGACTACTATGGATCAATTTACAACATCTTTCAACAAGGGTGCTTCAAAAATATCAAACTTGTGCATATGGGAGTCGGAAAACTAAAATAATGGCATAAGAACAGTCCAAAAAATTTTAAATAATACCACGACATATAAAATACCGCAATAGCGTGGATCTGCAAGAAGGCTAACGAATGATATGTAATCATCTGGCAATCTATTACGCCCTTCTTGTTCCTCAATCAGCGAATACGCAATCTAGAAGCAAAGAAAATGGAAAATGTTAAGCAAACTAGTTTAAATTATCTTGATCCATAACAAAAACCATTAGTGGTGAGAAAAAAATGGCAAGGACAGTTATTCCTTGAAACCAATAGTATACAGACATAACAGATGCTTAATAAGACCAGCAACCCAGCAACTGAAAGAGAAAGAAAGTCAATGTGGCACCCTCACTGCTTTTTAAAAGCAATTGCCTACAGGACTGACAGAATTTGCTGAATATTTTCAGTCAGCGATTGCTAAACGAAATTAAGACATAAATTATGACCAAACAGTGGTCAACAAATGTTGCATCAAAACCTTTAGTGTTATTCTATGCAACATTTTCATCCAATCATGAACTCTCAGACACAATATCAAAATCTTATAAGCAATGCATAGGCAACTTTTGAGTCATGAAGATTGAACACATTAGTTTAGAAAAAAGCATGCAGCAGTTTCAGCAACCCCAAATGACAGGCTCACCTGGGTATCAACAACATTATGCAACTTAATGCCATATTGAAAGTACAACGCCTACAAAACAACAACCAATACCAAATGCATTGACAACAGATGAGAATAAATATAAGATAACCAAAATACATAAACAGAAAGAACAAAAATCAATTATACAGACCTCGCTATCCCGTTTGCAATCATGAATAACTTTGGTGATATAACCTGACTCAAGTGCAGGCTTACACGCTCTCATTATTGCCTCTCCACCACGAATAACATCAACCAGATAAACAGCATCTGGAAATGCAAACTGGCAACAAACAAATTAAGCAAATTGTTATAAAGAAGAACTATATTCTCAAATAATCAAACAAGATTACCATAGTTTAGCAAAGGTAGGATCTTGAAACTACTTTTGGGTCATAATAACTCATTTAAGTGCAATGCATGGCTTAGTTCTGGGTGACGCTACTAGCCTCTAGCCTCAATATTCCAAGAAAATACATTTGCCAACATATCTCAGAAAATGCTAACGTGAAGGTAGAACTTTGAAGCATACATCCAAGAAAGTTTAATAAAGTTACGATCTTGAAGCAATTCCCAATTCATAACAACATATTTTAAAAGCAGGAAAAGTTTTATTTGAAATGAAAAGCTATTAGCTCTCCACAGTCCACAAAAAGTAAAATGCGATCACTCTCTAAAAAAGCACAAAAATGGAGTGCCAAAACAAATGCAATGAGTGGTAATAGCAGAACCCAACACATATATTTACCTGCATAATGCAGAGAGTACCATGGCGACAGAGGTTGACACCCTCGCAGTCAAAGCCGATGATCAGCCGAGTATCAGGAGAGGGGTTGAGGAACTGGGAAGGAAGCTGAGACGCATCGGTGACGACGTGGATTGGGACTTCATGATCTAAAACGGGTTTACCACCTCCAAGAAAAACATTAGGAAAAAGCAATAATAATGCAATTTAGAGAAATGGGTTTTGATGGAAATTGAGAATCATGAGAAGAAATGAAAGGGAAAAAAATTAGGGAATTACCAGGAGGGTCTGATGGCAGAGGAATGTTCGTCTGATGCGAAGAGGAAGAAGCCATCATGTCATAGTGATGGACACAAAAAGAACCGTCAAACTCTCCTCTCAACTATTGATTTTTCTCTTCCTCTCTTGGAATCGATAGCTACCGTTTGAGTTGCTTCTAAAAAAAATATTTACCGTTTGAGTAGGTAACAATAATTCTATCATTTTTATCCCGGGGACAAAAATAGAAAAAAAGGCAGTAAAATATGTTAATATATTATATTTATGTTGAATCTTTTTTTTCTTAATTTAAGTGAAAGGCACAAGATCTTAAAATTGTCATTCAACAAGCACAAAATTTCAAAATTAATACAAAATTATATGCACAAAAATCACTTGCAACACAAAATTGTGTCACTTTTGTTTTTCAAGGAGGAGGAGAGAAGTCAACTGGCGGTAGCATATTTTTGTTGGACATAATCATATAAGCCATTTTTCATTATGAAATATTCGAAGAATCATACTTGAGTTTGGTGATGAGCAAGTTATGTAACTGTAGCACCACCATTAAAGTTAACGAAAATGTGTTTTGAATTTATGAACACTCTAAAGGTTGCCCATAGCAAGGCTCCAAAGTCCTTATCACATGTCACTTGTACACATAAAATTTCAAAATTTATCACCTTTTATTGCGGAAAGATTTTCTAATTATAGCATAAAATTATAAAATTGTGTCATTTAATAGAAAGTTTCAAAATTGTGCCAACTTTTATAAGTTATGTCCTCATTAAAATAGGTACAATTTTTCTAACTGGAATACAAAAATATATGTCATAGAATTAGGATAGTATAGTTAATGCTCTAATTCGATGTAGGTGAACACTTTGTAAAAAGAAAAATCATGCCATGCCATAGGGTAAGTATAAGCCCCGAGAGTTGAGGAGCTTAAGAGGACATTCGGTAAAAGTTCAGGGGCTCACAGTTACGAATTCGGAAAAAGGAAATTGGGTCATTAGTCCTCGGCTGCTCGCCTCTCGGGTTCGCGTTTTTGTGCCGTAACCGTGAGCAGAGGGATAAAACATAACATTGCTTTAAACAGAAAAGATAGATCTTAATTGAAGATCAGAATCATCACCGGAGTTAATCCGAATGGAATTGTATCCGGAGGAGTTGAGGACTCCGCCGGTGAGTCTGATAGCAGTGGTGGGATGTTCGGAGCATCATTCTGTAATCTCATCGCATCTCCACTCCGAGCAGCCTCCGATCAACACTCTAGCCTCACCTGATCTTTCGAAGTTATCTATGCTCTTCTCTTCCTCCGACAAACCTAAACCGCCCGATCCACATCCACCGGCCGGCATTTTGAAGAGAGATTGGTTGCTGAAGCACCGCACCAGAGTTCCGGCAGTTCTAGCCGCTCTCTTTCCCTCCGATCACGTCTCTGGCGATCCCGCTCACTGGCTTCAGCTCTGCACTGACCTGGACAATATCAAGTATCTTTTTTTTTTGCCTTTACTTGCTTATTTAACCTCTTCCATTATCTTTCAATTTATTCTAATTATTAGTTGTTTTCGTTCAACAGAATCATGATTCGTCCTAAGAACATCAAGTTAGTTCTCATTGTGGTTCAGTCATCTCCCACGGGTACCAATTGCTTACTCCTTCATTTACTTTACTATCCGAATTAAAGTGAAAAAGAACAGGTTTTGCTAGGGACTACTTGTTAATAGTAGTGAAAATATGAATAATGGTAGCAGTATTTTGAGTATCCTGCGGGTGGTCTTGAGAAAAAGAAAAGTAAAAAAAAAAGTTAAAAATGAATTGCAGATGATGTGAGTGAAGATCGTATGATTTCCCTGCGGAAACGTGCTGAAGTAGACTCCAAACACCTTGTTGTCTTCAACCCTACCGATGCGCTACAACTTAAGCAGTCTCTCCACAGGCATCTCTTCCACTGTTTTTCTTTAACATTATCTCATTCGTAACTAAGTATTATTGCCTCATTAAGTTCTCAATGCTTCACTTCAGGCTTGGCACTCTATTTAATGAATTAGCAAATACTTATTATAGAGATGAAGGACGCAGAATTAAGACATGTGTTGAAAAGAAGAGTTTTAATTCTCCAGAGTTGAATGTTCGCTACTGCTTTAAGGTACTCCTCTCTCTCACTCTGCTATTTCCTTTTCTTCTCTTAAGGGACCGTCAGTGTGTCTTAATAGATGACTCTCTCTGCTGTCATATCTTTACTCTTTTAGCTTTTTGTAAAAGGTAAATTTACGTGCGGTTCCTTGTCTTTTGAGAAGTGCTTATCGTTTATGTTTTGAAAATGTTAGGTTGCTGTATATGCAGAGTTCCGCAGGGACTGGGTTGAAGCTTTGAGGTTTTATGAGGATGCATATCATACATTGCATGAGGTATGTTTCCCACTTATAAATTAATAAATAAATGCGTGCATATGTGTGTGTATTATTGCTGAATCTCTTACTCATTATTGGCGTAAATATATCTTTTTCCTCCTCATAACTTAATTCATCATATGCAGATGATTGGATCAGCAAGGAGGTTGCCAGTGATTCAAAGATTGGTGGAGATAAAAACTGTTGCTGAGCAATTGCATTTCAAAATAGCAACCTTGTTATTACATGGTGGAAAGATAATAGAAGCAGTTACTTGGTTCCGCCGGCATAATGCTTCATACAAGAAGCTTGAAGGGCTGCCTGAAGCTACATTTCTTCACTGGGAATGGATGAGCAGACAATATTTGGTATTTGCTGAGCTGCTTGAGGGTAGCTCTAAAACCATTAATATCAATCTAAGTGTACCATTAGGCACTGGTGACAAAGCTTTGACTGAATGGGAATTTCAACCAAGTTATTTTTATAGGGTAAATATTCTTCTGTACTTCCCTGTCATCCTAGTTTTATATATGTAAATATTTTATAAATGTGTAAGTTTCCATCGGTGCAATTTCTTACTATGTTTAATCGCCATGTTTGATACCGAGACAGTTAGCCGCTCATTTCCTGAAGGAAAAGAGAACTTCACTGGAGCTTGCAGTTTCGATGTCAGATGATGCAGATCATGTTGATAGAGTTGCTGAATCTGTGGTACCGGCGAATTATGTGGGTCAATTTTCTCGCCTACTTGATCAAGGGGATGCGTTTGCTATGCAACTGTAAGTTAGCATGTTAAGAGGACTTGGTTTATTTTGCCCATCCAAAGTAATTGTTTTTCTGTATTGGGTTTTGCAGTCTTACTGATGATGAGTACACGTGCTATGCCGTTGCAGAAGGGAAAAAAACTCAAAGTTCTGTTGAAATTATTTCTGTCCTTAGAAAATCTTATGAATCATTCAGCAATCTCAAAGCCCAAAGGATGGCTTCTCTTTGTGGTTTCCAGATGGCCAAGGAATATTTCTTCCTGGGTGATTTTAGTAATGCAAAGTCTCTACTGGATAGTGTTGCTAGTCTATATAGACAAGAGGGATGGGCCATTTTGTTGTGGGAAGTATTGGGATATCTGCGAGAGTGCTCAAGGAAATGTGGGGTGGTGAAAGAATTTATTGAATACTCACTTGAAATGGCTGCATTACCAGTACCTTACGGTACTGAGGTTCAGTCCTTCAGATCTAAAGAATGGGGACCAGCTGGTCCTGCTAGCCTTGCACAAAGGGAAATTATACATAAGGAGGTTTTTGGCCTCGTGGGTACGGAAACAGGGGTGGCATCAGTTGACAATAGCAATCTCAAATTAGATTCTTGTAATCCTCTGTATCTTGAGATTGATATTGTCAGTCCCCTTCGGTCAGTACTTTTGGCCTCTGTTGCTTTTCATGAACCCATAATTAAGCCTGGTGCACCAGCCTCAGTTACACTATCACTTCTGTCGCAGTTACCTGTTACTGTGGACATAGATCAATTAGAAGTGCAGTTTAATAAATCAGAATGCAATTTTGTCATCACGAATGCTGAAAGGCCTGTAGCTCCAAACAGCCAACATAGTCTCAGAGTTGAAAGTGCTAAATCACTCGTCCTTGCTACAAACAAATGGTTAAGGTTGACATATTCTATAAGATCAGGTCAGTTAATTTATGTACCAGCTTGTTGTCTTCTGATATGTTACAGGTTTATGAAGATGCATGCCAAATAATTCATTTTGGCATATGACTCGTTCCATATGAACATTATTCCAAGTCATTTCTTATTGTGGTCGCTTTCTTTTTTTTTTTCGTTTTTTATTTACTTATATTGTGTATGCATGCATTCCTGAGTATCAGTTCATGATTACTGAAGCAATTGTTCTTATTGTAAGTGTCATTTTTATGCTTCCCTTTGACTAAATAGCGATCCTTACTCTTGCATTTTACTTTTAAGAAACCTCTCAACATTTCATTTCTACAACTGATCTTTGCAAGATTGACCGTTGCTTTCTTTTTTTTTTTTATTTAAGTCAAATGTTTGATTTTTCAGAGCAAAGTGGGAAACTGGAATGCATATATGTTGTCGCAAAAATGAGACCCATCACAATCTGTTGCAGAGCTGAAAGTCCTGCTTCGATGGATGATTTACCTCTTTGGAAGTTTGAGGACCGAATAGAAACTTTGCCAACAAAGGATCCTGCTCTTGCATTCTCAGGTCAGAAAGCTGCCCAGGTTGAAGAACCAGACCCGCAAGTAGATCTTGTTTTAGGTGCTGTTAGCCCTGCTTTAGTTGGAGAGTGCTTCACGTTTCCCGTTACAGTGGCCACAAAAGGTCATTCCATTTTCTCTGGTGAGTTAAAAATCAATTTGGTGGATGTGAAAGGAGGTGGCTTGTTCAGTCCTAGGGAAGCGGAGCCATTTTCAATGGACATCCATCAAGTTGAGCTTCTTGGAATTACTGGGGCAGAAGGAGAAGATGAATCTTATATGAGCCCTGATAAAATTGAAAAAATTCAACAATCATTCGGTTTGGTCTCGGTTCCAATTCTGAAAGATGGAGAGACATGGTCCTGCAAGCTGGAAATTAGGTGGCACCGGCCCAAACCAGTCATGCTTTTTGTATCATTGGGCTATTTTCCAGACAGCAATGAGTCCAGTTCTCAAAAGGTACATGTCCACAGGAGCTTGGAAATTGAAGGAAAGACTGCTGTTGTCATTAGTCATCACTTTATGCAACCATTTCGCCAGCACCCATTGTTACTCTCGAAGATCAAACCTTCTCCTGATTCAGTTCCATTGGCATCAGTACCTCTCAATGAAACAAATATACTTGTTGTTACTGCCAAAAACTGCAGTGAAGTGCCTCTGCTGTTAAAATCCATGTCTATTGAGGAAGATGAAGATAAGGAAAAGTCGTGTAACTTGCAACATGGTGGTCAAGATCATTTAGGCCCTGCTTCTCTTGCTCCAGGAGAAGAGTTCAAAAAGATTTTTACCATTATTCCGGAATTAGAATCCTCAAATCTCAAGTTGGGTTCAGTATTGTTAAAGTGGAGTAGAAGTTATGAAACTAAAGATCGATCTCCTTCAGCTGCTACTAATGGTTGGGTTCTGACTAAACATCAGCTTCCTGATATAAATGTGGAGTTATCGCCATTGGTTGTTAGTCTGCACTGTCCTCCTTATGCCGTTCTTGGAGATCCCTTTGCATACTCGGTTAAAATTCAGAATCAAACAGACTTGCTCCAAGAGGTTAAGTTTTCACTGGCAGATGCACGAAGTTTTGTGATATCTGGATCTCACAGTAACTCGGTTTTTGTTCTTCCAAAATCTTATCAGATCCTTTATTACAAGACTCTGCCACTCGCATCGGGTATGCAACAATTACCCCGAGTCACAGTAACCTCAGTGAGATATTCAGTTGAGTTTCAACCATCTATTGCTGCGTCCACTGTTTTTGTCTTTCCATCCAAGCCAGATACCGAACTACCTGATGCACGCAGCGAAGGAAGAAGATAACATTTTGTTTTGATGGGCTGCAAAGGCTACGTTCAGTCTGACAAACTAAAACTCAGAAAAACCTCTGAAAGGGCAAAAATTATTCAGATAAAAAGCCCTTGAAGGGTTAGAAGGCTTGGTGTAATGCGATGTGTGATTTGGTCGAAATTATGACTTTATAGTTTTAGAATAAAAAATTGTCATCCTATTTAATCAAACTGGGGTGGCCTGGATCTGATGTGGCTCGTGGGAGGAATAATGAAGCTCGTATTCAGTATTTTGTATGACAGATGTTCCGACATATCGCAGCGTAGGTTGACAGACTTTGTCAGAGGACATCCACCTCTAGATCCAGCAGGCAACAGCTTTCCAAAGGTAAATTCACAATTCTGATTACATTATGGTTGCAGTCCGGCAATTGGGATATTCCGTTACATATTGTAAACAATTTTGGTGCTCAATGATTTTGAATCATTAGATGGTTATAAATCTCTTACATCTCATTGACTTGTATGAATTTATTATTCATTAATTAAAATATAGTTGGAGACAGAGAGGCCGTAATAAAATATTATAAATAGCGAAAATCACACTTTTATAACAAAATAAAACACTAATTTTGACAAATGTCATTCAAGATTTCAATTTTGTAAAATGCTAGAAAAAATAAAATTGAGTTGAAAAATGTCATATTCACGAGAAATCACTATATTTTAGCGAGAAATTGATTTTTCCGCAAAAAAAATGAATTTTAACACAAAAAAAACTGATTTTTTAAAGGTTTTCGGAAGGGAGTTTTTAATTTTTTTATAATAAATTTGATTTAATTTAAGGTATTTTTTCAGAGGTCACCAAAACGATTTCACAAAATTTTTTATAAAAAAATTAATTTAATGATATTTCGTTTTATACAATATTTACAAAATTTAATTTAATTTGGTATACAAAAATATATAAATTTTTTAAAAATTTACAATGATCTTCAAGGGGTTTCAAAAGAGGTTTTCGAAGGTCTTTAGGGGGTCTTCATAGATCTTCAAAGTATTCAAAGGTCTTCAAACGAAAAAATTAAATCTCTTCTCATTTGTTTTTATTTTGTTTAATCAACCTACATAATAAATCACTTCTTAAACTAGTTTAAATTAAATATAATGCATTTTTTATTTAACATTATAACAATTTAACATGAAAAAATAACAAACACTTTTACAAACAATGTACAATGTAACAATTTTGCAAACAATAAGAGAGTACTAGCATAATTTTCAAAGAAAAAAATCCAACTAGGCTTATCCGACTTTATCATCATTGTTGCAACTTCACCTTCGCGTCGTTCAACCACCAGATTGTGTCATTCACCGTCACGACGGTTCGTCTCTCGTGCCAACCTTCGATAATCGATGCCTCCATCTTTGCTGGTTAACGCCGCCTGGAACAGATCTACAACAGTCGTGCCTCTGAACAGTCGTTGTCCACCTCCTTACGCCACCGCTTCGTCGTCCGCCATGAAAGAGGAGAAGTCTTCGCGATTTGGACTTCGGTGAGATTTTGGAGCCGTAGCCTCCCCTAGTTTAGAGCATAAGCCAACGATCTGGACGTTGGCAGAGCCAACAACATCTTACATTGTGCAAATAATGTTAGAGGAGACAAGCTAGGTAGAGCAGATGACAGCGAGTAGAGAAAAAGAGGTGGCGGTGTTCAAGAGAAGAAAGGTGGCAAAAATGGCGAGAAAGAGAGGATCCAGAGAAAGAGAGAGACGAGAAGAAGAAAATAGGAGACTAAAAAGAGAGAGAGAGGAACGAGATTTTGATAATTAAGAGAGAAGAAAGAGT
>CAODLS013161676.1:0-14362 GCA_948243855.1 Flueggea neowawraea | reverse complement strand
AACCCCAGAAGCAATTTCCTGAGCAAGCTCTGAAACCAAAGGAAAGAAGGTATACAGTGCAACACCGAGACGCAGCCCTACTTGCATGGGTAAAACACAGCCACATGGTGAACCAGGGGGAGTATTTGCATATGGTTCTGTACAAATGAATGCTGAACAATCTACAAAAAAAAGAAAGTTCTGAATGTTATGATTTGGTAAGACGAGATATTGACTGGACAACAAACAACAACATAGACAATTAAAAACCTTAGGCTAAGAGGACCAAGTTTTTGTACACCTTCATTAGGAGGAGGTGGTGGCAGAGTGTGGATTGGTGGGAGAACAGGTATCTTTGGGCTCCTTGTTGGAGATGCATGAGGAACTTTATGTGGAAGAAGAGGCACTTGGAATTGACAAAGCAACCACCATCACAATGTAAGCTACTCAGCATATAGAAAATGAATAAATAAATTTATGATAAACATGAAGAGGAGGCAGCAAGTCTTCCATACTTTTGGTCCAGCCAGAAGCTTCTGACAGGGATGGTGCAGGTGCAGGAGCAGGTGAGGCATCCGTTGCTGGTTTAGAAAACTCGTGACGCAATTCAGAAGCCGCAGGACCTATCATGCAGGAACTGCATCAGAAACTGAGAATCATTAAGGTAAATGATCTGAAACATTAACCACCAAACCTTCATTTCTCTGGTACCTGGACTATGGGATGGAGGAGCACCGCGTGCTTGACTTTCAGGAATAGCTGGACCTGGAAAAAGAAAAAAGGAATAAAATGGCTGAAAGTTATACATGAGCACAAGACAACATAAATATATGGCAAAAAATTCCCAAGTTATAAATGATTGACCTTGCTGTCTTGGACGAGGAGATATAGTATGCCGTGATGCAGGAGCGGGGCCATTGGTTTTCTTCCTACTGTGGTTATGCTTGTCAAATGGGAAAGAAGGTAGAGATGCAGGAGACTCATGCCCTTGAGGAGATGAAGGAAATGGAGCAGGGGAAACACCTGAGTGCCGCATGTTTTTATGTGTGGAAGGTGCTGCAGCAGAAAAAGAACCCGCAAAATGTTAATTGGAAATAATATTTGAAATTCATTATCTTCACAAAAGCAACTCATGTAAGTGAGTTGGCGAAATATGCAGTTGTCTCACCTATAGGCTGGGTATTGTTCTCAGGTGATAAAGATTTTGGTGTTTCATCTGGTGGTGCTGTAACTGGAGCTCCATCATTTTTCCAGTCAATGCTTGGGGAAGGACTAGATGCATGAGAAATATCAGGAACTGCAATATCGTACAAAGACAAATGACAAAAAATACTGGTCAAACTTTGAAGAGTATTCATAAAAAACAATATTGTCACTTAAAACCAAGTATTGCATGGAGTAACTAATCTTTTGTCATGGAAAAGGAAGTGAATGGTCGAGGTTCGCGAAATGATCTAATAAAAGCAAAAGGGAATAACAAAGGTAAACTGAACTTTTTTTTATATAAACTTCACATTTTCACATCAAATATGCAGTTGAAAAGGACAAAAAAGTTACCACCAGCTGTTTAGCCAGTGACAAGTGAGCGGAAGGCTCACAGGAAAGGTATCGGGTTCGAATCCTTCCACCACCACTTTGGTGGGAGTTATCACCTTTATAGTGAGATAGATGGGTAGTCCATCGGATTGTTGGACCCCGATGGACCAAAAAGAAAAAGGACAAAAAAGTTACAAAAATAAAAATTCAGCTCCAAAACAGAGCAAGACATTGTAGGTACAATACAATTATTTGAGAACCACAAAGAGATGATGCATCCCAACAACATCATGTTGGCTACAGATATTTTACAAATTGGCTTTCAAAGCGACATATTTACAATCATAAACATCCTAGAACAAGAGTAGAGAGAAAGTTGCAGTCAGCAAAACCTTTTTAAAATTCACTAAAGTAGTCAATTTGCAGTTTAGAAACATCACAAACAGAACCGTTTATAATATAAGGATGAAGAATTGCAGACCAGTTACAGAAGGGATATTTGCAGGTGTAATTGGGTCAACCGGTGGTTGGTTTCCTTCTGACTTCTTCGGCGGTGATGCAACTGATTTCATGTTGAAAACAAAGAACAACGACAAGTACAAACAAAAACAAAAATGAGAGTTTATTAACACAAAATTTTCGGGAAATTGGTGACTACACAAAAAGAAAAAGAATTTTAACCTCGACCAAACCGTGTACTGACAGGAGCTCCATTAGATGATGCATTTTGTTGATGACCACTTGGAGCTAATGATTCAGGTGGTTGGTTTCCCTTCGACTTCCTTGGAGGCGATGCAACTGATGTCATGTTGAAAACAAAAAGAACAAAGACAAGTACAATCAAAAACAAAAATGAGAGTCTGTTTGGCAGGAAATTTACAAGAAACTGGTGATTACACCAAAAAGAAAAAGAATTTTAACCTGGACCAAACCGTGTACTGACGGGAGCTCCATTAGATGATGCATTTTGTTGATGACCACTTGGAGCCAATGATTCAGGTGGTTGGTTTCCCTTCGACTTCCTTGGAGGTGATGTGACTGATGTCATGTTGAAAACAAAAAGAACAAAGACAAGTACAATCAAAAACAAAAATGAGAGTCTGTTTGGCATGAAATTTACAAGAAACTGGTGATTACACCAAAAAGAAAAAGAATTTTTACCTGGACTAAACTGTTCTCTGACAGGAGCCCCATTGGATGATGCATTTTGTTGATGAACACTTGGAGCCAATGACTCAGGTGGTTGGTTTCCTTCTGACTTCCTTGGTGGCAGTGCGACTGATGCCACATTGAAAATGGAAAGAACAAAAACAAGTACAATAAAAACAAAAGTAAGAGTCCAATTGACACGAAATTTGTAGGAATGGGTGATTGCACAAAAATAGAAAAAATCTTAACCTGGACCAATCTGTGTTGTGACAGGAGCACCATTAAATGATGCATTTGGTTGATGAACAGCTGCAGCTAATGATTCAGGTGCACCTGGGAGAATTGGTGCATTGTGTGGTGCATCTGTAGAAGGCAGGGCAGGGCAGATGTTATTTTAGGGAAAAAAATAAAAAGAACAGAAAAGAAGTTTTTTAATTGACTAAGTAAAACAAACCATAGTGAATATGCACCTGGCTCACTTGGCTCTGGCGTTGGACTCTTTGCAACTGGTACTCTTTGAGGAGCATCTGTTGGCAGGGATGGTACATGTCCTTCACCAATAAAGGGTGGAGAAGCTACATTGGGTGATGAAGAAACATTGGGAATCCTTGGTGACAAAGAAGGTGCATTTCCTTGAAAGATCACAGGTGAAGGAGCTGCATCATGTGGTGGTTTTACCATTGGGGTTGCAGGTGAATAAGATGGAACCAACCCTGTGGTTGTATTAGGCAGTGAAGCAGATGTGAGTGGGGGGTGTAAATTTGACCCTGTATTTTCACATAAAAGCTTTATTAAGCTACCGCAATAGAAATTCTAATTAACAAATACTAGTTTATTTTAAAACTTACCATTTCGCTGAGGTTCCAAGCTCGGTGCATAGCTTCTTGAAGGCTTTTGTTGATAAACAGGACCAGGAATTCCTTCAATTGGAGGAATCTCAGAAAAAATAGCCAGCAATGGAGAGATATTGTACCCTTGAAGAGATCAAAACCACCCGTTTCAGTCCCAGATTTTGGAAGAACGATTTACATTGGCATATTCACTCATGCAAATTGAAGTGGAGTTATGGATTTCAAATTCAACAAATTGCATATGATTATAATGTTTAGGAAAGCTAAGATTAAGATGACACAAAGAACAGGATCATAGCAACCATTTGCGGTCATGCTTTGCTCCAAAATTATTTGATAGAAGGCATTTTCTCTCATGAGGCTAAATTTTAGGACTTCCACGAACTACAAACAATAAAAGAAAAACAAAAGATCGCTTGTTCTATCAATTTGACATTGGCTGTGACCATATATGGGAAGAACCCTTGTCCCTTATGCAGAAACTAATCCACAAGGCAAACTTTACAAACCAGCTGGTAGACAATAGAGGATCCAGATATGACCTCCCGGAAAAGAGCTTTGATTGTTTGATGTATCAAAGAAAAAAAAAATTATAAGTGGCTGAAGGTGCTTATTCTACAATTTTTTATAGATTAAGTTTCAACAAGTGACAATTCCTCATGAGAATCTTGTATTGAGTCAAAACAGTAAGACACTAGGTTAGGCAATAATGGTGTTAACCAGTGCTGTTAAAGAGATGCCCAAGAAGCCGCACAAAGTTCCCAAGGGTGGCACTTCAAACGAGACTTGAGCTACCAAAGCTTCTCTTTAAATGGTGTTTGTTTCAAAATTTCAGCACTTTTGGGTCTACAAGTGCCACCAGATCATCATGCTAACATGACTGATACAAAACAAGCCATACTTCTGTGCTACAATATGACTGAAGATTGATTATTAGCTTCCACTGATTTCAAAATGACATCAGCTCAAACGAAAATGTTTCGGTCTTTAGTTTGAAAGACTGAGGAAGGCATATTGGCAAAAAATACAATAAAATCCTGGCATTCATAGATCAAAAGAGATAGCATAGCCCAAAACATTGATCTTAACAGTAAACCAACTGCTACGCATGAATCAGATAAAAAAGCTCACAATGACAATGGCAACACATTGGTAACCATAAAACTCAAACCTCCAAAGATTAATTTATCAAAGAACCACCTCAACCAACATGAATTTCATGATTTAATCAACTGAATATCAATAAAGAGTGACCAGCTATGAAGACTTACCTGCAGATCCTTGACATATAAAGACAAAGCCAATGAGCCAGAGTTTCAACAGCTGAACAATGGGTGGCACCAACACCACCCCCATATCATAAAGCCCCAAATCTCAAAGACAGCAGCTTCAATAATGATGAAGCAATTACAGAGCAACAAAAAATAAATAAGAGTGAAACAATTTACTTAATTAAAAGACTGAAGAAGCTTGAAGCAATAACCAAGGAGGAAGTTAAATTAAAAAAGACCCACAAACAGTGAAGGAAAAGCAATGACGAGGTGGATTACGAGAAACCCAGAAACGGTTTGGTGAAAAGATACAAACTTTATTACTTTTAAGAGCTAAAGCTCTCAACTTTGAGGTTGCCCATGTGTGGTAACAACAAGAAAACCCGTTTTAAGTGGGTTGAATTAGCACTAAAACACCATTAAAGACTGACCCACAAAGCTAAACCCACAAATAATGAACCCACCAAAGCTTCTACTGTGATATGTAACAGACTCTTTAAGACAGAAAGCTTGGTAGGGGTAGTTTGGTGGGGACAGTTTTGAGAGAGGGAGGGAGTTAAAGTGACAGTTTCAACTTTCAACTTTCATGTAATAATTTAATGTGAAAAATTGTCCATTCTTCATTTCTTAATTTATGGGATCGTTAATATTTTTGTTTGATTTGGTGAATTAAAATTGAACTGTAGTATAATTTATTATGGCACTTGCAATCTCTTGTACTCCAATTTCTCCTGCTTCACTTTTTTTTTCTTTATTTTCATTTGTTTGCTGAATTAAGTTCGTCTAGTTTTCTAAGTTCTAAATAACTTTATCTTAATGTATTATTTTTATAATTTTTTATACGAATTGTTGGTGATCATATTAGAATTCGATTATTAATGGTTTCTCGATGTCTTCTCAATTAATAGTATAGATAATCTCAAATTAATTAAAATGAATTTGTTAAAAATAATTTGTTTGTTAAATAAAAGATCTACCTTTATAAAATAATTAAATTCAAATGTAGTTTTCGATCAGAAAAAAAACCATTAATTGAACAAAAGCAACTTAGACAGGGACTTCATCGTATGAGGCTTTTGCATGTGTCAACAAAAGATTTGACACATAATCTTATGATGCTATTTTTGGTAATTTAGATAAATTAAACTTTTGTTAAACAAAAGCAAGTCGTAATGGTATATGTTAAGTATATTCTAAGTTACTTACCAAAATCATCAGGATTCATGTGATCACTTTCATTCATTCCGAGGACTTGGACCCTCAAAATTCTAATACCTTCTTCTAAATGTGTTTGTTTGTTGACTACCAAAATATATCTCAATAATTTATTTATGAGAAGACGTATAATTTTTTTATTATATAAATTAATTCTTCAATTTCAACTAAATTGACCTCAAATACACACATATGATTGTATTTTACTTAAAGAGTGTTTAGATTAGGTAAATTGAATAACAAAAATAAATTAGATTGCATAATAAAAAAATAGAAAAATTATAATATCTTTCAAAAATTATAATATGCTAAATATACAATATGTTATATCAAAATATTATAAATCAAACACCCCTTAATTAGTTTAATAATTTTTTTATATATCTAAATTACACACTTAAGTCTATTTCACAGAATCCTCAAATTCAGACAAATACAAAGACTAGTCAAAAACAGCAAAGTCAAAATCAAAATGAGCATCTAATGAGAGGTTCATTTTAATTAATTTTGTTAGTTAAAGGAGGAAAATTTGGCAATTCATGATTTGACACACATGCAATAGATTAGAAGCCAAGATTTACTTTTGAAAAAGTTGCCTAACCATTATTGGAGGATTATACATTGGGGATGAGGTAATAAAGGATGCCACTGTCTTCTCACATGTCACTATGACTATAATGCTTTTATTCCTAATTCAATCAATCCAATGGTTGAATCTTGCCTTGCATAATGAAAGAGGGGTAGGTTTAGATAAGAGACCTGAATGTTGATTTCAATTTACAGTCCACCATGTTTAGTTTTGTTACAGTATATATTAAAAACATCAAAAACAGTTTATTTTTATAGATTATGTTATGTTTAGTATGTAGTTAAGTAGATGGTTACTAGTAAGGCGAGCTTTATTAAGGAGTGGGCAATCACATTTGAAAATAAAACTATTACACTCTTTATATTACTTTTAAAAAATAAAATCGATTAGAGTCATTATAATTATTACTAAACTAATAATTTATTTGTTCAGGAACATATATATTCCTAGACAAATTAAAAGAATATATTCTTTTGTGGATGGTGAACAAATTTTCATATCATTCCCTCTTTTAAATCATAATCCTTTTTTTTTTTAATAAATGGCGCTAATGGGCAGCTGGGAGAACAGTAAATTAACATTCTTAACCCTCCACTTTACATTTTGCACTGCAATTTTGTGTCGACTTGAAATGTGAAGACTTTTTTTATGCATCATGTGATCAAAAGTGGACAGGAAAAAGTCCAAACAAATAGCTAATCAAGTCACTCAAAGCTAATAATCATAGTTTAGTGCGTGAAAAGATTGAAGCTTCAATGCAAAGACTATTTAATAACAAAACAGTAAAGGCTACTTAGATAAAAATGTTAAGACGACACAAAACAAGACAGGCTTGTTTGGGTAGGATGTTGGAGAATTTTCTAGGAGATGTCTTGGTTAAATTTGTAGAGCGGAAGCGAGTTAGAATAAAGAGAAAAAATAACACCGCAATTTATAGTGGTTTGATCAATCATGCATACGTCCACTACCTAAATTTCACTTAGGCTTTTCACTATAACGGAGATTGATTCCGACTCAATACAACAAAGCATTACACCAAGGTTGATTGCGGCTCACACCTCTAAAACTAACAAGGTTGATTACGGCTCACTCATCTAAAACCTACAAGATTGATTATGGCTCACCCCTCTAAAGCCTACCCAAGGTTGATTTCGGCTCAAACCTCTAAAACCATTACAATGTTGTTTTCTCTATGTTCACAACAAACCTTTCTCACTCTCAAAGTGTTTACAAATGGTTTACAAAAATAATGAAAGATCTATGTTAGAGTTGAGTATTTGAGATTGATGCTCTTGATCTTGATCTCTAACTTGATTTGGTATTTTGGAGTGAAGGGAATGATGAAAATGATTTGGACTTGAATCCATATGACCATCCATGTTTTTTTGTTATTCCTTGATGTATTTGTAGCATCTCCAAGTGACATGATCGTGGGTATAGATAAAATAATTATTGGAGTACATTTCTGCCTGTTGCAGCTTTCTCGGTTGATGATTCACTAGAGTGACACCTTTTGATTACTCGAGTGATCTGATGCATTGATTACTCGAGTGACACTTCTTGTTACTCGAGTGACACCTTGAACTCTGACTTACTCGAGTGACTCTTTATGCTTACTCGAGTGATATGGAATATGAATTACTCGAGTGACACTTCGTCACTCGAGTGATACAACTTCAGCTCATATCTCATTCCTCTGCTCTTCGTGCATTACTCGAGTGATGAATTGACTTACTCGAGTGAAATAAACTGGACACAAATGTTACTCGAGTGAATAAGCATCTTACTCGAGTGAGGCTTTGATAATATCATTTTGTTCATCATCAAAACATAAAAGGATTTTAATGTTGATCACCCTTGATCCAACAATCTCCCCCTTTTTGTTGATGACAAAACTTTGAAGAATTAAAGCACTACATCAAGGACAACAATATTGATCAAAGATTTCATCCTTGTCATTTGGTTAGGAAAAAAAATAGAAGATCATATCAAAAAATTTAAAATTTCACTCCCCCTATCAAAAACAATTTGTGCAAAGAAAATTTTTCAAAATTTTCTTTTCTCTCCCTCTTTGAAAACAATTTGTGCATGATTTTCAAAACTTGTTTTCTCCCCCTATTTAAAACAAAACAATATCAATTTAAAAGAAATGATAATAGTTGAGAAAATTGGAAAGATAGTACCAAATTTGGCATCTCCAATGATATAGGATCTTTGCTATGAGGATGTTAAGCCTTCTAGAACGGAGACTCGCTCTGATACCACTTGTTGGAGAATTTTTCCGGGAATGCCTTGATTGAGTTTGTAGAGCAGAAGCGAGTTAGAGTGAAGAGAGAAAATAACACCGCAATTTATAGTGATTCGGCCAACCATGCCTACGTCTACTACCTAAGTCTCACTTAGGCTTTTCACTATAACGGAGATTGATTCTGGCTCAATCCAACAAAGTTTTACACCAAAGTTGATTGCGGCTCACACCTCTAAAGCCAACAAGATTGATTGTGGCTCACACCTCTAAAGCCAACAAGGTTGATTACGGCTCACCCCTCTAAAGCCTACAAGGTTGATTACGGCTTACCCATCTAAAGCCTACCCAAGGTTGATTTCGGCTTACCCATCTAAAGCCTACCCAAGGTTGATTTCGGCTCAAACCTCTAAAGTCATTACAATGTTGTTTTCTCTAGGCTCACAACAAACATTTCTCACTCTCAAAGTGTTTACAAATGGTTTACAAAAACAATGAAAGATATATGCTAGAGTTGAGTATTTGAGATTGATGCTCATGATCTTGATCTCTAGCTTGATTTGGTGTTTTGAAGTGAAGGGAATGATGAAAATGATTTGGATTTGAATGCATATGATTATCGACGTTTTTCTGCCATTCATTGATGTATTTATAGCATCTCCAAGTGATATGATCGTTGGTGGAGATAAAATAGTCGTTGAAGTACATTTCTGCCCGTTGCAGCTTTCTGGGTTGATGATTCACTCAAGTGACACCTTTTGATTACTCGAGTGATCTGATGCATTGATTACTCGAGTGACACTTGTTACTTGAGTGACACCTTGAACTCTGACTTATTTGAGTGACTCTTTCTACTTACTCGAGTGATATGGAAAATGAATTATTCGAGTGACACTTCTTGTTACTCAAGTGATACAGTTTCAGCTCGTATCTTATTCATCTGTTCTTCATGCATTACTCGAGTGATGAATTAACTTACTCGAGTGAAATAAACTGGGCACAAATGTTACTCGAGTGAATAGGCATCTTACTCGAGTGAGATTTTGACAATATCATTTTATTCATTATCAAAACATAAAAGGATCTTAATATTGATCACCTTGAATCCAACATAGGATAGGATTGTCTAGATGTACCTCTTCACATGATGCCCACAAATTGTGAATTTTACTTTTCCATGTTTTTGTTTGTTTTGTTCTTGTGCAACTCGTGTTAGAACATGTGCATTATTGCCTTTCTTTTATTCAAGAGAATCTAGACCCGTATAGCTACTGTCCAAAACAAATTATTTCTTTGTTTTGTGTTACTTGTAGCTGTTCATATTTACGTGCAAATAAATCATCTCATTAATGAATTAGGTTTTAGATTATTCAGTGTTTACTTTATTTCTCCATTGAGTTGGATATGAATATTTTCAATCACCAGTTTTGATGTTTCATCAATTTGGATCTTTTAATGGTCGAAATGAAAAACGATTAAAAAGTTCGAAATACATTTTTTTGCCAACAATTTGAGTTGCATTTCAATGGTTGGATCTCTAACTTTTTCGATTTTGAGAGAGTTCAAAACACACGACAAGCGACTGATTAACATACAAATTTTGTTTGTCAAATAATAAACAATAAAAAAAACTAAGCTAATAAGTACAATAACTTGTAACTCAATATCTGGGTTCAAATCTCATGGTTAGCGACTACCGAAAAAAATAACATTCAAATCTCAAAAAGACCACTCCTAAAAAAATTCTTAAAAAAACCACCAATAAAGCGTGAGTAATCGATAAAACTTTAATACCAAAGACATTATCTAACATTTATTAACAAACTGTGAGATCAGTGATTAATATGCTATTTCCGAGTAGACTTACTTTGACAAAACAGACAAAAACAATTAATCCTTTAATTCCCATTGTGTTATCTATTCTTTAAATTAAAAGAGGTTACCCATTGTCAAAAAAAAAACTTTGGATACAATTGAAGTTAAGAGGACTTTCAAAATCTTTTTTATTTTTAAGTTTGAAAAAATTTTCATCTAGTAAAGCGCATATTTTGTCATATTTAAAACCTAAAAATTGTACAGGGTAGTACCAGAGTCTAGCGAGGCATACACAAGAACATGAAGACAGCGCACAAAAAAGGGCACACACACACACAAGATCTGTTGACGTGGTGATCCATCGCTCTGTTACGAGAGCTCCAAAACATCCAAAGTATAATATTATTTGAGTATCCAGTAAAAGGCCCTATGTGTCCCCATGAAGCCATGATTACCAGTCACCGCCACCACATGTTTCCTTCCAACTCACACTCTCCTCCTTTGCATCTCTTCCTGCCATTGTCTCTAGCCAACGCAACATTATGACCTCCGGAGGGGACCATAGCCCAAAACAATTGATGTCTAAGATATGCAATTAAGGCTTCATTATTTCAATCTAGTACCTCCATTATTACAACATTTGATGTTCCCATATTCCTCACTTTTGTTGCTTTACTTACCTTTGTTAAGGCTGAAAAAGAACCCCCCTTTTGTGATCATGTGAACCTCCCCCACACCCAGAACCCCGCTTTGATCGATCTCTCCAACAAGCCTGTTTCTGAAGGAAACTTTCCGTGAAAGAGAAGCCATGTATTTCTTGCTTGCTCCAGCAACGAAAGTTCATAATTTGAGTCTTTATTGAGCACCCACAGAGAGAGAGAGAGAGAGGGAGAGGGAGAACTTGCATCAATTAATATGGACCAGGGTTCAGGAGCGTACCCGACCGTACCGGCCAGCCAGTGGCTATCACTTGCATGGCATCTCCTTTGAGGTCTCAAATAGACAAATATCTTAAGGTGGGATCCAATGTTCTGCAAGCACGGCCACCGCCATAGCGCATACAGATATAGCATTAAACCAGAGCCACCCTACATTTTACATTAGAAAAAAATATCCAACTAAGACGTGCTCAAAGCTTACAAAGGAATGGACCACACAAGACACTGAAACTAAGCCATTAAAGTAACAGTAAGAATATTAAATTCAAAAAGAAACAGTTGCTATTTGCTCTTAGTTCAAAATTTAATGGAAAAAAAAACGCTGTGTGTTACCAGCTCAGCTTGCAAATCAGTTTGTTAGCGTAATTCCACGTCGGCAGTTGGCACAAAATTACTTGCACATTTACGGGCATTTCAGAAGAAATCCACGCACCAAATGCACAAGCTCAGAATGCTAGGCGAAACTTCGGCTCCCTTGAAGGTGTCATAAGGCAGAGCAAAGAGGAAATCGTATGTGTTGGTGGAGAGAACCGTCCATAAATATGATGATCATCGACCAGCAAATGATGTAGCATAAGCAACACTGTTTTAAGAAATCCAAGTCAGAATGAAACTAAGAGACTTTTTCTTGTAAAATTGAATGGGCAAAGATGTACATTAGAAGAGTATTGTAACCAATGAAGAACCTCATGCTAAGGTATCATAACTGGCTTACAGCTTCCCGATGCACGGATGCCCTCTTCTAGAACCAGCAAACATCAATTGATTCTTCCACTGAATGAAATTCTTCAAATAATTTCTTCAATTCTTCTGTCATTTCTGTTTCCTCCTCTTTGGTAAGTTTACAATTTCTCCAATCAGCCCTGTCTGGCATGTTCAATAAGCCCGATATAACCTGTAATCATATTCTTTAATCTTTCAGTGAAATTTTCATATCAAGCAGTTGGGTTCATTAATTCCAAAAACAACTAATGTGCTCCATCACTTCCACTGTTTGCTCTTGGTAAATAATATATATACCTCCTAATCTTAAACTGCCCATTCACTGGAAAACTGTTCATTAATTTAGCCACTTGGTACACCAAAACACAATCTGATGACATACAATTTAAATCAAATATATAAAATAATCATGACAGAGTGATTCAATTTATTTCCTCCCATAGATTACACAAGTCGGGTAGATAGCAGAATAACAATTGACTTAGTGCCTTACCTCACGTCCAAATTGTACAGGAAATTTCTCAGTCTCCTCAACCGTATGTGACAATACTGAACCTTCAGGGAGTTCCACATAAAAGAAACTATAGTTCCCATCAAATTGCGTCTTCAACCATTTTCTCCCATCTGAACTATTATTGACTACAAAACAAAAGAAAAGAGAAAGAAGATAAAAGCTTTCCTGCAAATGTAAACACTGCTCCAAATTATACTTGCACAAGCCATCCTCAAGGTGGGTTAGGTAAAACCATCAGAATTTAGGGAGAAGAGACATGCAAATAATATAGAAAAATGTTGTGGGCATCAGAATATGAAACCATGCAGAGTCCATCCAGGAACTTAAATCAATTGTATAAGAAGCCAAGGAGCAAAGGACAATATTTTTACGTCGACCAAAATAAAAGCAAAACAACACTCTTGAAATCTTTATAGCCACGAATACATGCATAATGATTTAGGATGCAACTTACATTTCATAGTCACAAATTCAAAACCCAACTTCTCCGCAGCCATACTAAATATTTCTTTAACTGCAACAGATTTGGGTGATGGAACAGGAACAACCTAAGGAAAAGAAGAATTTAATTCAAAGTAAGAACATCAAAGGTCCAAAACTAAACTAACGGCAAATAATAATCGTCGCTCTATCAGAAAAATTATTCCTTTGTTTTGAGAGACACGTCTCAACCAATTTGAGATAGGAACCGTATAAAGTCAGAAAATATAATGTCCTACAGAAGCAAATCTCTGGTTAGAAGCAGTTAGGAAAAATCAAGGAGAGAACAAGCAATAGATAAAAGAGGTAAACAGAGCACAAGAAACTAGTGATATCTTAACAAGCACTTGAAGATAATTTCAGGTAATCAAACATCTAACTAACATATTTATATACACAAAAATTTCAGCTTACCTGAAGATTAGCATGAGTTCCCCGCGTAGAAATCCACTCAAAATACACAACCTCCTTTCTCCTACTCTTGTAGTAAGAGTTGAGACTGTTTCGGTATCTAGAAAGCTCAGACTCAGATTCCTGGGGAAGATTAAGGGTATTAGGGGAGTGCTCAATGGGTATTAATAGTACATGGTCTTGAACAAGTGGGCCTTTAGCTAAGGCACAATAGTAACTTTCTCCTATGTTGATTATTAGATGCGACTCCACACTGGGACTTGACAGACAGAACCAGCACTCTTTTGACCTGTAACAAATGGTGATTCATTGTCAAGAAAAAAACGCATAAAATTGTATCCAAGCATAATATTGGGTTGGTTTAAGATAGAAACATGCAAAAAGAAAAACAAAGACAAACTTGAAATAAGACTTTAATGAAAATACACAAACTATCTCTTGAAGTTACCCCCATCTATCTTATATGCATCTACCAACCTGTTAGTACTTGCATTTCTTCTCTGCAGATTGTTGTCACCTTCGTTCTGCAAGTTGTGTTTGAAGTTGCAATCTGGGCCCCTTTCACACTTTCCTTTGATGAGAAAATCAAGACAAACACCTCTCAAGTATTGTTCCCTAGCTTCCATGTCATGTACAAAGTTACATT
>CAODLS013159136.1:0-10013 GCA_948243855.1 Flueggea neowawraea | reverse complement strand
TTGGAAGGAGATATTGAGGTTCCACAAATTCCTGATCGTCCAAAGCCTCTAGGACATCCTTCCTTCTTTACTGATGGAAAAACATTCGGCATCTCAACTCCCTTGAGTGGGCCACAATTGCATACTGCTGACATGCTCAGGTAAGCAATAAAGTTTGTGACCTTCATAAATTCTTAAATGCCCAAATGGATGTGAAGAAGTGGAAACCATGTCTTATGTAAAATTGGTTTTGCTGATTTACGATTTGTTTGAGAAAGAAGATGAACTTGTTGAGAGTTCTTTTAATTGAGTTGGGTTTCAGTATGTGAAGAAATAGCTAAAAACTCAATTTAAGAAGTCAGGAGTTTTGAGCTTCGTCAGATCATGATGGAATATAAGCATGTTTCATAGCGTGCAATGCTTAATGATCTGGTAAGCAACCAAATTGTTACTGGAATTGAAGGTTTGAAGATCTATAGGAGAAATGTGCTCTTTAAACTAGTACCTTGGAAGGCGTTGACTGTAGTGTGAATAACCAGAAAAGAAATTACATAGGAATAAATTCTCAAATTAGGCGTTCTTTCATTGACTTTCTTCTCTTTACTTTCTCTTGATGGTTTTTGTAGTTGTTAAATGAACCATATGTACTGGTCAGCAGAGAGCAATTGGCAAGATATCGCTTTGTAATATTTATAGCTGTTCTTGTAATTTTTTGTAACAAATTGTAAAGAAATTTCTCCTTTTGGTGTTATTTGTGTTGGATATAGTCTGTCTAAATTGTTATCAATTGTCACGCACCTTAGATATGACATCTCTCTGATGAATTTGAGGATTTTGAGTGATGTTTCTTTGCTTTTTACAGGTTTATGAAAGAGATCTAAGCTCTCAAGTGATTTGCATACGTTAGCATTCAGTTCTCTTTTCGTCCCTTCACTTCTAGTGTTCATATTTTCATTTGAACTCAAGCATATAGCTTTTTGTAAAATGGGAGCAGCTGGAAAATCTTCTCTTGAATTCTAGGATCAGATTTTGTACACTTTGAACTATTATGCATCAGAAAATTTAATACCTTGATAAGGCATTGCATCTTCTGTGAATTGTGCTAGCTTAGCTGCAGATAATGGCAGGGAAAAATAAAAGCTTATATTGATTCAGGATTGAAAGGAAATGCTTTGTTTTGTTCTTTACCTTGTCCGCCATGCAAAGAAGTGTCAATTTGACAGTGTTAACATGGAAGTCATCAAATATATTTGTATTTTCGTTTTTTCTTTTTTAGACAGTGTTAACATGAAAAAAATATATTTGTACTTTATCATCCAGCATCCTGCGGAATTTCTTTACTTTCAATTCCACTTCATTCTTGTCTAAAATACCTTATCTGCTTTAATTTTTCTGTGCTCATTTTGGCTGAATTATTTAGTACCATGAAACTTCACACAATTATATTTGAATGATGGACAAAGGGGAGAAAATAGCTGCATTTTCATGTCTGTTTCGGGGGAAAGGAAGCATGATACAAATTTCATGTGTGTCTCAATGGAGTTTTCTGTTGGAGAATTCTCTTAGCATAGAACTCATAGTAAAGATGAGACTTCCTTCTGTATTTGAGTGCCATGAAGCAAAGTAGTCTGTATGTTACTAGCAAACAAGAGTGCACCCACATTCGTGCACTTAGAAAGTCTTTGGTTGATCCTATGCATTGTCTTTAAAATCATCTCTCCCTTCAGCTTTGGGTTGTCGGGAATTGCAGGTTCAAATTTGAGTCCTATAATGTCATTCTAGAAATGATCCTGTAAAACCACGTCAGACTTCAGATGGCAGCATTTATCCATGAATCATTTTTGTTTAGTCTGAGCTGGCTAGAATGACTAAACCAATTTTGATGTTTGCGCATAATGAAATTTTGATGTTTGCGCATAATGACTGTTTGGTGAACGATGAGTTTTGAGGAGAACCACTAGAAATATTGGAGTTCTTGAATTGGATTTGCAGATTATGGTTGAACATGAGGTTTTAGAAAGGGCATGGTTTTGACTGAACTCTTTCAGAGGTTCGATACTTGATGAGAAAGATACATGTCACTGTGTTTCATATCTGACAGGCTTAGGGTAGGTTTTGTTTTGCCCCGAATTCTCCTGCATACATGATACTGCAGATTTTTTTTTCGTGAACTATATACATGAATTGAAGATCATCTAACTCAAGGAGGAATTTACCTGCATTCCGCATTATGCATGGCTGATACAAGACATCGGATAATGCCAGAAACTCTTCAGATTGTCAGATAGCGGCGGGAATATATTAGATGGCATCAGATTAAATACCAGAAGGCAAACATCTCGTACTTTTACTAGAGCTCTCTGAGGAAGGTGGAAATTTGCAGATGAAAGGATAATTGCATTACAGTTTTTAGATTTTCTCCAGAATCCAAGCCTTTGCAGGCCTTTCTTTTTCTGAAATGTTAGCAAGGAAATGACTCTGGTGATCTGTTAGCAACATTTAGGTATTTTCTGGTCCTGTCTCTTCTCTCAACATTATGAAGCATTTAAATACAATTCTTGTTTGGAACTTGAGTCACACTATCTTAAGCAAAAAGTATCTCTGATGTTGCCTCATCCCACCCTTGGGAGTCTATTGCTATTATATGGTGCCTTCCTTTTATCCATCGTCTAATCCCGCCCTTGGATTTTATTGATGTTTATTTGAAGAGGAAGATTATAAGTGTTGAAGCACCTGCAAATGGCAAAAAGAAATGACTGGAATGATATAGTTGTAGAATTTGATTCATCAATCTTGGTAGAGGAACTCTTCACAGGCGAATTGCAGATGTCAAGAGTTCTTTTTGTACTGTTTCTTTGATTGGATTCATAGAGCTGCTAATCATTATGTTGATGTTTTTGCCAAAATAGTTAGAACGGGATCTCTGGTGTGGTTTTGCTGATGTACAGAAATTGTTGAAACAATGTCTTTAACCTCTGTTGGAGTTGAGTGATGATTCTCAGTGCCCAAAAACAAAAAAGGACTTGTAGTCGCTATCCGTGTAAAGGAACTAAGACATATGCCACCGTATTGCTAAGAAAAGTAATATCTGATGCATTAAACTAGAAAAGTCCAGGAGCAAAATCTGAAAATAATTGTATAATAAAAAAATTGAAATATCTTTTCAATTGTGACATACTGAAAAACGAATAATCTATGTTTTAAGATATTTTTTCGTTGAAAACTAATTGAAAATCGAACAAAAACTGTCTTAAAATATTTTTCGTTGGAAAACAATTATATTATTTGGTAATCACCTGGTATTATTTGGTATATATTTGGTATTTTTTGGTCTGTTGGTTTTTTATCCATTGAAATGTTATTTGTTATTGACGTGTTTTTTTTTGTTTGGTTTTCTATTCATAAAATGTGCTTCGGTATTCATTTGACATTTTTATACATGAATTTGCATTTGTGGTTTCAAATCAGTTTTAATTCTTTTGATTTTCAATCAGTTTCTAATTAATATTGTATTGGTTTTCAATCAGATCGATGCCATTTTATTTTGGTTTCCAAATAGTATTTAAATGTTATCCATCCAGCTTCTAATCTTTTAGTTTTTGCTCATGGTTAGAGGTGGATGACACGAAATAAATCAAAAGAGTAGTCGTGTAACAGTAAATTCTAAAAGTGGGTCTCGATGCATAGTGTCATAACCCGTTAGTCGTTACTACGCAGGATGCGCAAGATGCTTGTTGGGGAGTTAGAACAGCGGGACGCGGGACAACAGAAAGTGTGAGTGCGTGGCTCAGGTGTTGCGTCTATCTTGAGTTAGGCATGCCGACCCAATTAAATTTAGGGAGTTTGTCGTTGGTCTAAGACTTGACTATGATTGATGAGCGTATCATCTTGGGCACCACACTGGTCGGGAGTTGTCTCCGCTTCCTTGATGAGCCCACGGGAGGGCAAAACCAATGAGAATTGAGATTGATCAAGGCTTAACATCAGGAATGCGAGAGTCCTGGAGTGCCGCACGGGGAAGCCTTGCGCCAAGACTCTGACCCCGTGACAATTGATATTAGAGTCAAGATATGCACATTGCAATTTGCTAAGCGCTCTTCAATCATGTTGGCGAGTCCGCCATAGATGAGCTCGAGTAATGTCTGCACCCTTTGACCACCTGGGGGTGTTCGCACGTGGGTCGTCAAGGCGACGAGGATGAGTAGGCAGGAAGCCGCAGTGATGCTTCACCAAGCGCTCACGCCCACAATGGCAGGTCTAAACGATGGACGAGCTCCTGAATGCTCGCACCCTAAGCTTCCGGGGGTGTTCGCAAGTGGGTCTCCCCGTTGGAGATGAGGAAGACGAGTATGCAAGGTGGTTGCGCACGGATCTTGGGCTAATCTTCGAAGAAGGGTCAAGAGCTCCCCACATGCACAAGGACGTGCATGAATTGAGTGAGGGAGAATGTCACGACCCGTTTAGTCGTGACCACGCAGGATGAGTGAGATGTTTGCTGGGGAGTTAGAACTGCGGGACAACAGAATGTGTGAGTACGTGCCTTAGGTGTTTCATCTATCTTGAGTTAGGCATGCCGCCCCAATTAAATTTGGAGAGCTTGTCATGATCTAGGACTTGATTATGACGGATGAATGTACCATCCTGGGCACCACACTGGTCGGGAGTTATCCCTGCTCCCCTGATGAGCCCACAGGAGGACGAAACCAGTGAGTATCGAGACTGATCAAGGCTTAACCTCGGGACGGGGTGCTGCACGGAGAAATCCCTGCGCCAAGACTCTGACCCCATGACAATAGGGATGTGTGTAAACTAGCCAAATTGCCTTTGATAAATTTAGTGTTCAGCTCGATATATAAATGAGCCAAACTTAAATAATTTTTGAAGATTTACAAGTGAATGAGCCAAACTTGAACAATATAAAACTCAACTCTAAAGCTCGTAAATATGCTTGATAAATAGGGTTTTGAGCATGTTAGATTTTTAGTTCATGACCAAGCTCTATAATAAGTTTAATGGACAATATGTACATATGCACACTATAAATAATGTATGTAAAGAATTTGTTTAAATAAATAGATAATAAAC
The DNA here is from genome assembly GCA_948243855.1 of Flueggea neowawraea. Lineage (NCBI taxonomy): Eukaryota > Viridiplantae > Streptophyta > Magnoliopsida > Malpighiales > Phyllanthaceae > Flueggea > Flueggea neowawraea. Next base: position 4,949 of record CAODLS013159136.1, on the reverse strand, counting down.
TTAAAGATTTACTTATCAAACAAATTTAAATTGTTTGTAGTTAAACAAGAATGAGCTTGCAACAAACCTAAATTGAATTTGAAATAAGTTAAGCCGGAGTCCGAATTTAAACAAGCATTTGACAAATTGAGTCAAGCTTGTAAAATTTTAAGGGGTTAGTTATATAAATACACCACTAGATATAAACATATTCTACAACTAGCCACTTTCAAAAATAATGCACATATATCCAAAACAATGAGAAAATTTTTTTGTGAAACTAGCCAAATTGAAACCAAATAATCAGATGCTAATTAGAGAAAAATCCGGGTAAAACTACCTATAATAAAGGAAATTCATCTTCTATTTTTCTTACTTCTGTTGATATATCAATGTATGTTTAATTAAAATATTTTAAGGATTTCATATAGATTGCATCTGAGTTTCGTATTCATTACTTTAGAAATAGGTACATGTTTAATTATTTTAAGGTAGAAAATAATTTGAGTTTCATGTATGTTTCATTCTTGTTTTGATTTTTCATTATCTATATTAGTTTTGATATTGTAGTTTATTTTTCTAAATTGACACATTACTAAAGATTTACTAAAACTCAATTGAAACTCGACAGAACCTTTGTTATATCATTTAAATATATCATGATACTGTAAAAATAATTTAGGATTTCATGGACATTTTATAGATTGAAACTATCATTGTTCATATTTAGGTTGTAAGCGATAATACATCATGATGTATATCATTTAAATACATCATAATACTGTAAAAATAATTAAGGATTTCATGGACGTTTTATAGATTGAAATTTTTTTGAAACTAGATTGAAACTATCATTGTTCATATTTGGGTTGTAAGTTGTAATACTTTTTTGTAGATTGAAACTTCTTTGAAACTGAATTGAAACTATATTAGATGTTAAATAAAAATATGTGTATGAAATATTGATTTTTTTTTTGAAAATTGTCAAAAAGAATCCAAAACATAGATGGATTCAATGACCTAAAAAATAGAGGTTGCACATCCTAATAAATAGGGAAAGCCAAAAATTCTAAATTCACTATCTAAAAAATAGGAAACCAACATATATTTACTACCTAAATAGTAATATGATAATAACCGAATTTTTCCATTAAGTTGGCAAAATTAAAATTGTAAAACCTACAATTGCATTAGTAAAACTTGGATGGTTACTTTTAACTAATGTTTCAAAAAGTAGCTATTTTGTGCAATTTCCTCAAATTTTAAATGAGTCAAGTTTGAAAACAAAATATAACTCGAGTTAAACTCAAAGTCAAAGTCAAGATCTTTTTTTTGAAAACCAAGCCTAAACAATACAAATCTCGGCTCGATAACACCCCAACATGCATGTATAAAAAAAGAAGCCATATTTTGTAATTATTTGTCTTTTCTAGGTAAACTTATTTATTTAAAAAAATGAAGTTTCACAAAATTTCTATTTGTGTCATGAACTTTGAAATTATTCAAAAAGGCTTATTTAATTAAAAAAACACCAACTTTAGTCTAATTCACATTATTTTCGTAGTTTTAAAGTTTTTGCAAAAAAAACACACACACACACCAACTTTGGGTATATAACAAATATGTCATGACACTATAACCATTAAAAAGAATATGTTAAAGTGGTGATGTGGCATGTGATGAGGCTTGATGACGTATATAAGATGCGGACATGGCGATGATGTGGACAAATGATGTAAAATGGAGGAGAAAAAACAAAGCTCTCAAATGGCGTGGTTTTGTTGTTCACAACTTCATCTTCTTGGTCGAGAAAACAAATCTCTTTCTACTCTTTTGTTTGCTGGAACAATTGATGACATGCAAGGAAATCATTAATCCGCTCCATTTTCCCTTGCCCATTTCCAACTGTCACCCTTCTAAGAACAAGCAATGAAATCTCCCATTATATTATCAAATCTACAAATCAATTCAAACACTGCTCATACCATACATTCCAACAAACAACACCTTTAATTAAATAAATTTTAACCCTTAAAATCCCAAAATGAGGTTGAATGTTTGCAAGCATAAAGTCTTTTGTGTCTAAAATCTTGCAATTGGAGAGGTGGCCTTTTAGAGTTCTCAGGTGGTAGTCAAAAAGACTAGGGATGGCACAATAAGGTTTTTCGGAAGCCAAAGATGGTCCTAAGATTAGAGGAGACCATTTGGAATTTTTAAGGGCAATTACATAAGTATTCTAAGATGATTCATAATTTCTTATTACATCACTGAGTTTTTAAAATGATGTTAACGTTGTCAGACTAACGTCTCTGTCTATCACTGTCAGACTAACAGAATACGCTAACTTTTTATAGTAATTACAGCCACGTTGATATGTGTTCCACATGCTCGGTCATTAAAGTTGACATGTCTTGTTAGTCTTAATTGATGACATAAATAGTTAAGAATGCAATAAGAGTTTTTTGAAAACTCAGTAGTATAATGGAAGATTATAAATTATCTCAAAGACGATAATGTAATTCTCCCAAATTTTTATTGTGTGCAATTGGGTCTTTACAAAGAAATAGAGTATTTTGTGTTTCGGAGTAAAAAAAAAGAAATTAAAAATGTCAATGTGATGGTGAGCAGAAACTTAGAAAGGGAGTGTTTTTTTTTAAGCAAGAAGATGAACAATTAAATGGATAAATTGATGAGTCGTGATGGTGATGATAGTGAAACGAAACTCTCAAAGGACGAAGAATCATGAAAAAAAAAATGACAAAGAGTCGATACAGTTACCACTGCTTGCTCGTGATAATTCGAAAATTCACAACTACCTATAATGACATTTTTACCCTTGTTGCTGTATCTAGAAAATAAGTTTGTTTCATTTAGTGGAAAGACCAGTGTGGCTATTGGGAGTTGCCCTAGGTTTGCAGCTTGTCACAACTTGCGTATAGTCCGTACTAGTGCTAGTGGACAGTTAAGATTCGATTGAGATTCATCTTAGCCATTGAAAGTGCCATATCACTAATTGAGGCAAGTGACTCGCGTGATCCTTTTAGAGACAATTACACGAAGTGTTAAAATTAAATAGTAGAATCACATAAATAGAAATACAAATTTTCAAACACCATGGTCTAATACTTTTGCAATGCAATAGACTCCCATTAAATCACAGTTGTAAATGGATGAATTATCAGTGTCGATGGTGATGATAGTGAAACGAAGCACTCAAAGGAAGAAGAATAATGATTAGAAAATGACAAAGAATTGGCATCTTTAATGGTTTAGACTTTAGACTCAAAATAGTCTAATCCAATACTACATCAACTATTCATTAAATAATTACTTATTAAACCATTTTTCTCCAATGATTTAGACTATCACTGGACTCTGCAATAAGATTTATTATCACTCTACTTTTTATTTTATTTTTTACAATAAATAATACAAATTTTCATTCAAATAATAAAAATAGCCTTTAAAAATTTTAATAATTTAATTGAATAAATTCTATAATTTTTCCATAATGTTATTGACAAAATAATGGAAATTAATTGTAGCAAAAATAAAAAAAAATAAAAAAAAGAAATACTTTTGCATTAGATGGTCCAATGGGAATTGAAAATCGTCCAAATACATTGGACCACCTATAGGGTTTCGATGTACATTATCAGAGGTTTAACACAGCAGAAACAAACAATTTTTCATCGAAAACCAGCCAAGATGCAGTCACGAAAAATCACAATCAAAACATAATAACAAGGAACAAGATGTGTGCCGAATTTATACCTTTTCCTTTGAGCTATGTGTGCCGAATTTTAAACACCAATAGAGCCCTTACAAAACAAAGTTAAGGTACCTTTCCCATCGCCTTTATGCCAATGAAAAGGACTGCAAATCGCTACTCCTCTCTACATTTACACACATACAAAAACTATGTGGTTAAGGGGATGTGCTAGCAACAACAAAATTTGTCCAAAGACACCTAGGGCATTCGACTTTGGCTCTAAGCAAAGAGAATTATGTCTCTTTGTTTAAGCTATAAATAGAGGTTGTTATGGAGGCTTAGAAGGAAATAAGAAAGGGTTTTGCTTCTATTTTCCTTCTCAAATTAGTTTGGACCTAGAAGAGAAGAGAAGAGAATTGTGTTGGCCAAAGCGGTTACGATTTGTTTCACTAATGTGGCTGCCAAAATTAAGCATTAATAAAACCCTAATGTCCTCCAATATATTCAGTGTTTTTAGGCACTTGAAACACCACAATATCCTCTGGAATTAATCACAAAAAACTGGCCACATATCATGCAAATGTAGTGTCCTAGTTTGACCAAACTAGCTTAGGTTTTAAGAGTCTTTTTCCAACACAACCTCTTCCCTTCTTTTCTTCAATTAATATATGATAATTAAATCAATGTCCAGACCTAAATCTACATCCAATGTGGGCCTCATATGGCCCAAAATTATTTTATCAAATAAAATAAATGCCCCAGTAAAAAGACAATTTTACCCTTAACCTAGTTTTCGATCGTGTGCGATCCTGTATGTCTATTCAATGTTGGCAATAGGCTTTGGGCCCATAAATCATAGGCGGTTAATGAACGATGGGAAGATGATACCTAGACGCTGAATCCCCCTAGACCGAATTATGTAACAAGGACTCGTTATTCAAACAATCATGCATGCAATTGGACCGTGGAAATTCCTAAGGTATATTAACCCCTCTCTCGAGTTAGTTAACGTCTAACGACTAGGTTGATTAATCGGAATCTCTTCCTAACTAAAACCCCTAACGTTGCTTTAACACTCTGCTCCATGAATTTCTCTATTAGGTTTGACCCTAATCCGGAGGATTTATGTCGACCTATCTCCAGGTTTGCATGCAACTCCTCTCAATTATGAATGCTCTACCATACACAGAATCTCTCGATTACACATGCATGAAACAATATTGGAATCGAAAGGCTAGCAACAATCAATTCAACAATA
>CAODLS013159064.1:0-16091 GCA_948243855.1 Flueggea neowawraea | reverse complement strand
TGTTGAACAACATCATAACTCATTGTGCCAAATTTCCTATCAATTTTCATCAAGCAAAACAACCAATCAAGATAGAGATCAAAGTTCAAGCATCAAGCTCAAATATCCAACTCTAGCATAGTATTTCAATCTGTTGTAAACAATTTTACATACACTTTGAGAGTGTGAGTTAGGTTTGTTGTAAGCCTATAGAAAACAACATTGTAGAGGTTTGTTGTGAACCTAAGTATAAAACAATATTGAGAGAGGTTTGTTGTGAACCTATAGAAAACAATATTGTGAGGCATTGGACGTGTTGAGTCAGAATCAACCTTGCGTATTGGCCTTGTTGGATTGAGCCGCAATCAATCATCAATAGTGAAAAACCTAAGTAAGACTTAGGTAGTGGATGTAGGCAAGGTTGACCGAACCACTATAAATCATCGTGTCAATTTTGCTCTCTCTTCTCAAATCTCTTCCGTTCATACAAAATCTCATACCAAAATTCTCCAACAAGAAGCACCCGATACACATGGAGGAAAAGGGAAAAAATCCATATTGTTGATGTGGATCTTTGCTCCAAGGTTGTTAAGTCTTCTTAAATGGAGACCCTCTCTGATATCACTTTTTGGAGAATTACGGTCTATGTCTTAGTTGATTTTGGAGAGCGGAAGTGACTTGAAAGGAAAGAAAAAAATCAACACCAAGAATTTATAGTGGTTCAGCCAATTCGATGCCTACATCCACTACCTAAGTCTCACTTAGGCTTTTCACCATCTCGATGATTGATTGTGGCTCAATCCAACAAGGCCAATACAACGAGGTTGATTATGGCTCAACACCTCTAAGGCCTACACAATGTTGTTTTACTTATGTTCATAACAAACCTCTACAATGTTGTTTTCTATAGGCTTACAACAAACCTATCTCATACTCTCAAGGCGTATACAAGAGGTTTACAAACAATGTAGCTTTATGTTAGAGCTGAATATTTGAGATTGATACTTGAATTTTGATCTTTAGTTTAAATTGATATTTTTCTTGATTGGAATTGATAGGAAATTTAGCTCAATGAATTTTGAAGTTGTCCCACACGTTTTTGGCCTTCTCTTGATGTATTTATAGCATTCATATGCCATATGACGGTTGGTTAAGAGAATATAGCCATTGGAGTGCATTTAATGTTGCATGATGGTATCTGTGTCAGTCTCACGTACGTCACATTTCCCTCACATAAGTCACTTGCAAATTCTTCAGCTTACGTACATGTGTTGTTCATCTCACGTACGTTGATCAAGCTCCAACATGATTCATGTATGTCAACTATATAATCACGTACGTTAGATATGTCTCACGTACGTGAATTTGCTCCTTCATCATTCAATTTGCTTCTGTCTTGAGTCACGACTTCTCTCACATACTTGAACTTAATTCTTGCGTACGTGAAGCACCTGCAGTTGCTAGTTTTGCACTTCCAAGCTTTCCAACTTGTTTTGCTTCAAGTCAAAACTTTTTGTTCATCATCAAAACTTTTTGTTCATCATCAAAACACATAAGGAACTTATTGTTGATCACCCATGATCCAACAAGGAGTCATCACTTCTCCGATACCAAACTCTTCTTCGTCACACCTCCGTCGTTCAAACCACTCCTCTATCTAAACCAATCAATTTTCGTCACTTCTCAACCATGACCTCCGCCACCCGACGCTGTCTGTTTCTGTCGTAATTCCCGGTTTCTTGGATTAAATTTGGGAGGCAATTAGGTTTGGTTTCTCAACTTCAAAATTCCAGCCTTTAGTTGTGCAGGTCTTGATAATTTTTTGCAAATACATTGTTTTGCTGTTATTCTTGATCAACATTAAGGCTAAGAATGAGATTATTAATGGTTCGTGATGGGTATATGCACTGATTTTATAGAAATTTTAATGGGTTTTGATCCTTATGATGTTAAACACTCTAGGTGTTTGTGAAAATGCTTAAGAGATACTCTTGTTGTGTTCTAGCTGATGATTGGTTGACTCAATGTCACTCATAGAATTCATATGAAATTAGATTGTGAGTCTGTGCTGGCGCATATGCAGACATAAATTAGTTTCAAATGTCAAATGGTTTGATGGATGACATAGATTTAGGTTTTAGAACAAATTTTTTTTATCGAATTTAACATTCGATCTATAACATTTTCTCTAACTGAAATTCTTTAGATTGAGTAATTAATTTATTCTTATAGCATTGGATATTAAAAATTTCGGGTTAAACAAATAATGGTTAACACAACTATGTAAATTAATTATCTAAAAATTATTATTTAAAATTCTACAACAAAATGATAATATAAAACTATAAATCTTTAAAATTATAAAAATTAAATAAATAATTAAAAAAGGTTCTTAGACTTCCATTATTTATTAATCTGCTAAACTTTTAATAAATTTTATCATTAATAAAATTAATGCAACTATAAATAATAAGTAATGTTTACTAAACTCACATTAAAACATCAAAAGACCATTCATATGTCAATCAAGTAACGGTTTCCACAAAATCTTTCCAAGCAAGGAAATATGTTTTTTCAACAACAAAAACATACACATTAACAGTTTCAACTTACTTATTATCCGGAACACTATAATGTATATGATTGGACTGAATTTTGAATTCCCACAAATGCCACTCATAATTGGTTGATTAAATTAAATCTTCAGCTTGTATTTCCCTTCAGAATATCTTTTGGTTCAGTTTGTATTTCCCTTCATAATATCTTTTGGCGGGATGGTGTGGAACAAAGCTGTCTGAATTTGTCCGTCTATTTTGGTGCTCTCACAATGCTTGCACATTGTAGGGTATACCAGCTGCTTGGTGAATCTGGTACTTAATACGGATGTCTGTCCTGGGTTCCCTTCCCCAGTACATTCTGTTGTGTTTAGGCTACGTGTTCATGATCCATCTGGAGTCAGAGGATCCAGCTACTCGTGCAAAACCACTCTCTTTAGTCTTGACAGCACAAGTTTTCAATTAACTAAACTCAAGGTAGCTAATAAGGCGAAAGTTTTGACTGATTATGTTCCACATATTTGCATCATTTATTGTTTCCTGTATTTGATGATGAAAAAAGTGTTCATAACTCACTTGAAACAGTTATTTTGTATCTAACAGACCTTATTAGACTTACATTTTGCTTTGGTAACTGAAACTTGTTAATTAGAAGCTTTTTTTTTTTTAAGGAGAGTGATTTGTGTTATGATATGCGAATTTCTATGATGTTTATTTTGCCAGCCTACAAACTCTACGTACTAATTACATCTAATTCTCAACTTTTATCTTTTGTTTCATGTTTTTCTCTATTACATCAGCCAGTATAATGATAACCTTGAGATATCTTACTAATTCAAATTCCAGTTAGGTAAAACTCTAAGGCAATAAACTCTTCATGTTGAGTTTTAAAACTTTTCCATAACCTTAGCACATAATTCGTTATAGGTCTTGCAGTGAGATTGAAATGAAATTTTGTAGGTTTTTTTTTTCAAGAAATAACAAAATAAGATTAATTCACAATATGATATAAATGGTAATTAATTAACCCCTTATTGCATCTAAAAAATAGTACTCACCTATGAGTTGATTATGGTCTCTTCCCTAAAAATAGTCCCTAAAAAAATTGATTCAATGATAATACTCCATGAAAAAATTTTTATTTAAATAATAAATTAGACTTGGTAAAAATTTGAATTTAAAAATCTCCTATTATTTGTCATCGCTCATACTAAAAAATTTTACCAAAATCTTTTATAACTATATTAATTCTTTAAATTAATTATAATATTATTGTATTTTTTTTTCAAAACATTATGATCTTTAACTAAAAAAAATTATATTACAATCACACTTGTCACTAATCAACTTCTCGAAAATTTTCATAAACATACCAAACTATTAGATCCTGTTTTGTAAATGCCCCAGCTGGTGTTTCTTTTTTTGGCCGTGTTTTGTGAGCTCCTCATTGCACCCATAAAAAATTGACATATTTATTGCTTTTTATATTTAATTAGTTTATTAAGTATTTAATAAACTTTAGTGTAGTGTAATTATGAAAGGCACAATGATAAATTATCTTTAGATGCTATTCTCGATCAATGAATCTAGGGCAAATCTTGTAGTGTCAGAGAGGAAGCTTCAGGCGTGATTCGAGGAAGTCCATTCCGATGTCTAAGTCAGTGAAAATTCTACAGAGAGAAAGAAAGTGCAGTAAATGAATGTTAATGAGAGAGGGAGAGCTGTAAAGGGATAGAATAGATGTCATATCTTTCCTCTTCTTATCTTACAATATAGTATTATTGTAGTGACATTTTTTTATTTTGTTTAACATTTAAGGTCAATGATTGTTTATAATTATATTTTTTCTCAAATTACTAAGACGTTTTTGTAAAGATAAAATCGTAAAAATTTATGAGTTTACAGCAGATAATATCTCAGTGAATGTGTTTAGTGAGCGATTGTTGAGGGATATAGTCTACAACAATTAACTTTAGGAACTTGAGCAAAAAACCATCGGATTGAAGTTGTATCCTCAAGCCTCTTAGTCTTGACTGGAGAGTTATTATAATGTCATACTCTCATATCGCCTAAAAATCAGAGGTAAATGGTCACTTATAAGCACTTTACTCTCTCAAACCACTAAGACATCTTTTCAAGAATAAAATTATAAGAGTCCATGAGTCAAGAGCAAATAATATCTCAATAAATAAGTCTAACGTATGATCGTCGAGAACATAGTCTATAATAATTAGTGTCTATGACACCATATTTATATGCGAGGTCAAGCAACATGTTGATTGTTCATTGGTCAGGATGTGACCGTGCTGGTGCTTTTGTGTTTTCGAAACGAAGGGGAAACGTTTTGAGAACAGTAATCCAGCCGGGCTATTTTTCTCAAAGGTGAGTTTCCTTGAATACATTTAAGCTGACGGGCCAACAAATAAGTTTTTTGCATATCAAAACTTCTTAGCTATTTTTGATGCACGTCACGTGTTAATTTATTAACTATTGTTAGTATATATTGGGTGTTGATTTAGTTGATACATGTGTAATGACATGCGTCAAAATCTTACTCCATATCACATAGTATGCATTGTTATTGTAATTATCCACTTCAATTATTATTTATTATACAATGATTTGTTGTTTTTTTATCAATTTTTTGTTAATTATCCAATCTATCAAAATCAAAACAATTTTTTTATATTTTTTTGTTTTCAAGAAACCCGCATCAAGCAAACTAAACGAAATTGGAGATGTAGCACTCGATAAAGCTAATATTACTTTTAAGAAAATCGTTTTATACTTTTATCAGCACCATTAAAATTTAAAAGAAAAATTAACATCTCAAATCTTTATTATTTGTATCACATCGTTAAATTATGTCATTAAAATACGGAGTTAACAGTGACTTACAATTAAAAAGCTAGCTTATCATTATTGTTGAACATATCGTTGGACAATGCCATCACTATTAATATAGTAATATCATCGTTCAAATAGAAAATTTAAACTAATTAGTGATAGAAGTAGTTACATTTTACTAAAAGAAGTAAAAATATATCTAGCTTACTCTAAATAATTTTTTTCCCCTGAGTTTCAATCATATATATAAGTGTAAAAAACATCACGTAAAAAAAATAATTAGCCACTCAAGAAATGAATGGAAGTTGCTCTTAAATTACACTCTACCTTCCAACCAAGTTCTCATATAGTCGTATATGATATGATATATCCATTTTGTGGGTTTAGGGTTCTTGGAATGTGCCAGAAGCAACATCGTCTGTTAACAAACAAGAAAAGTTTTCATTGCCTTTGTCCATTTTCTTTCTTTCATGAGAATTGTGGAAGCAAAATCGGCAACAAAGACCCACTTGAAACCAAAATTAATGGTCAACTTTAAAAGAAACAAGATTTGCATTGCATTGCATGTACGCAAGCATGCACCCACTACAAAAGAACTCACTCGTCTTCTTTCCTTTTTCTCTTTGATTAGGCTCCTGAATATGATGCTTTAAAGCCTTTGAACATGACATTTTCTTAATGTTGTTTTATATCAACTTATTCAACAGACATTTTGTAAGATTTTCACGTGTTTTGTATTAATGCTAATTTTAAAAAAATATCTTATATCATATAAACTCAAAAAAAGAAAAAGGTTAGTAGAGAGGATAGAGCCATGTGGGGAGAGTTGGGTGGATTTGAACTTCTCAACCTAATCTAATCACCAACGTGCAGGTGGATGATTTATCATCCACAACCTAACCACAAAACACATCAACTGCGTTGTGCGGCTCGATTCGATTATGGGAGAATGCGATTAATTCCTCTGTTTTTTTTTTATATTCAACAAACAAATGTCAAATATATCATAACTAAAATTTATAATCAAAATACATCATAAGCTTCTTATAATTAAAATATAGTCTAAAAGTGCCCCAAATATGAATTTGGTAAATCATCATCTGTAACTATCCATAAATTACGAATAACTGCAAATTGTAGATCAATTGCGAACAGATTAAACAGTTAAGCGATTATGTTGCACAATTCTAAATCAGATAAATAAACTAATTTAAAATCCATTTAAATTTTTGAGTTTGAAAAACACTTTTTTTAATATAAAGAATGAGTGACCACTCTAAAAATTAGAGTGGTCACGATTTCTACTCTCCCAATAAACAACTACAAAAAAATTGAGATAAAAAGTATATGCCTTTATATCCAGTGCCAAAGTTCAATTTTGTGATTGTACGACGACCAAACAATGCGTTATTAAGCAATACTTTTAAAGAAAATGGCAGGCGACTTTCAAGTTTCAAATACGGTGCATGAGACTTATCACTTGACTTGGAGCAAATTAACGTAGGAAATAGTTAATCATTGACGTGACACAAGAACCATAAATGGATCAAAAGTTCAGGCAGCTGTTGTTAACAAAATTCCAAAGAAGGAAAAGATAAAAAGGAATCTCACTCTTGTTATGAAACCAATTCTTGAAAAAGAAGGAAGACCACAAAGAAAGCATAAGATTCAAAGGTCTCAGCACATAAAAAAGAAATAACTCACAGCCTCATAAGTTGCGTTCTTCCACTCTCCTCCTTTCCCTCAGATTCTATTATGTATTGCCTTCACTTCAAACACGGCACTGCTCATTTTATTCGCAATTATACGGAATTTAGTTTAACAAACACAATATATTCCAAGTATCATTTTCTTATTTACTTGAACTTATGGACCAGAGTAATATATCTAGAACTATAAGTTTCAATTCATTATCCAATTATAATGGTTTTAGTGATTCCTATTATACATTCATTAAAGTAACTCTAACATGATACCTCATTGCCATTCAACCTACAAAATATACTTGTCTTCGAAAAAGTCCTTTGAAAGTAGTGGTTTGGAATGAATTGTGCTAAATGTATGTCTAAACAAATAGTTAATTAGAAACTTAATATTGATTGCTATAAGTTAATGAGAAACATCATTCTTTCATTAATAGTCTTAATATTATGTCAACGTCATTAATCAATTGGTATACAGAAATTTAATTACTTGATTAGAGCACACCTACGTCGTAAATTGGCCACTCCAAATGATGCATCCGGAAGATTAGGGAAACGAAATTCACATCAATTAATTAATCAGGTAATTGTATTCTTAAATAAAATTTATGATGGTAAGACGATCTTCATTGAAAGAACAAAAGTATTCAAGAATTTGTTCAGTTATATAATGAGTTTTCTATGCTTGAATGTTATGTGTTTTTTGGTTTTTCTATTTAATGAAACTCAAGTTTTAAATTAAAAAGAAAAAAGAAAGAAGAAAAATAATACAATTGAAACCCTAATAAAAGCGATGTAACTACATATGAAATTAATTATTCATGAAAAAAAAGAACATAAAACAAAAATTGCAACATGATAATTCTAATATGTGGTCTTCTAGCTTATATCATGTTTTCTTTTTTAATAAAAAGAAATAATAAACTTAGATTCTATTTTCTCAATTTTACTAGTTTTTCTAAAGATAAGTTGAGGAAAACAATTTTATTTAAAAAAAAGTTAAGGAAAACAATTTTATTCCATAAATGGATATATAATTTAGGAAAAATTAATAACTTTCAACATGAAAATATGATTCCATTTTCCTCTCAAACCACCCAGCCATATAGCAGTGCCTTTGGGATGAATCGCTATCATATAGGCGTCCAACACTTACATCCTCAGACGTCTGATAAAATTATTTTTATGTTGTCATTATAAAAATTGAAAACATTTTTTATGGTCTTCAATTTTTATACCAACCAAAGAACAAGAAATATTTTTTCTTATAATTCAATTTTTATAAAAAATATTTTCCCAATAATTTTTTTTCTGTCCAATAAACGTTGGTGTAGTATTACATTTTTTCTACTTCATTACAAAAAGAAAAATGAGCATGAGAAATAATTTACAAGCATATGGTTTCTACTAAACGTCTGGTTAAAAGTGTTTGTTTGAGATAAATCTGGTAGAATAAATTGTAGACGTAAATTGTATAATAAAAAATAAAGACAGTAACACATTTTTTATACGAAATAATTTTATGTAGTATAGTAAAAAAAATAAAAAAATGACACATTTTTTAAACAAAATAATTTTATATAATATAATAAAAAAGTAGAAAGAATAACATATTTTTTTATATGTAAAGTACATTTTCATATAGTCCTGTTTGTGTGGGGAGAAAGAACGGAAAATAAAGAATATTTTCATTTTTCTCCAACCTTTTTTGTTTGGACAACAACTAGTCAGTTAGCGAAAGAAAAACAAGGAAAAAAAAAGAGTGCAACATAATTTCTCTAAGTGCCTTATTTCCTTCTATTACATGTCACAAATTTTTCACCATTTTAAAGAGAAAATAAAGCGAATAAGAATTTTTTTCATAATATATACTTCTTTTATTTTATAAGTGAAATGTAATTTCCATTCATATTTTTATGAAAGTAACTAAACAATAAATAGAAAAATAGACCCCTCATCTTTTCTTTTTCTTCTTCTCTGTTTTTTTTTTCCATTGCAAAACTAAGAAACCAAAGAAGAGGCTAAATGTTAAATTATTTAAAATTACACCAACAAATTTTTTTGACTCAATAGTTAGTATGTTGGTTTTGCATGAACTAATTGTCAAAAAGTAAAGAGTTCAATTCTCAAATAAAACATTAGTTATTCAAGAAGAGAAAAATCGTTAATACTCTAATACTTAAGGTTTGTCACCTACTCTTTGTATGAAAAAAAAATTCTAAAATTACTTTCTATTTATAAGATATGTTTTTCCAACATGTATTCTGTTACTCCCCATTCTAATGAGAATAGCGTAAGCCCATGTGCTAAGCACATTGTTAATTAAAAATATTGAAAGTTATCAATTTAAACGATTAACAAAAATAAATTAACTAAAAAATTAAAGGAAAATTACGTAGTTATTAATATATCACTTATTTTTTTTAGTTGTCAGTATCACATGCAACAAATCAATAATCAAACAAATTGAAAACTAATAAATAGTTTGTATTACTAACCTCAATGTGCGCAACAAAAAACATAAGAAGAAGCAGATCTAATTGTATGCTAGTTTCGGCATGCAAATCACTTTCATTGATTAATGACGGGAATGATATAACTAATTTTGCATTTATGTGCCACATGAGGATTTACGTGAATGTAGGAATTATGAGTGATGAAAGAATAACGATCTCTTCCTCCTTGGCCATGGAGGCCAATAGCCTCATTGTCGTATGGAGAAAAGATTTGTTTTTGTGTGGTGTGATATATGGAGACTACAACCCTAATTAGGGGTTCAGATGCACTTTTTTATAGTGATACTAGATGATTTCTCAACAACATATGTAGATTCTATAATTACTATTCATTCAATCAGGCTTGACCTAATTAGGTTGAATTTATGAATACGACAAACAAATCTTGACCGAACCAAGCTTGAGCCAAGCAACTCGTCATAGACAAATCTCATTTTTCTAACAATAGTTTTTAAATGGTCATGGTTAATTGTTAAATAAATAAATCTACTAAAAATGTTTATAAATTCCTCTCTCTATTTTTTCCTACTGCCTTTATTTAAAATTTTAGTATAATTGATGAGATTTTGTTCGTATTATCTATCATCTCTTTATCTCACTTAACTTATATAACTTTTTAGTCTTTTTTTTTTATGTTTCCCATATACTCATCATCTCTCATTCTTAAACTCTCTCTCTCTTTTGATTTCAAAAAAAAACTCTCTTTTTTCTTTTTTTATTGAAAAAAATATTATCTTATAAATTTTATTAATCAACCCTAATTTATGACAGAAGAATATTTTCGATCTTTTTTAATCAACCTCACCCTCAATCTCAACTCTACCACGAATCAAGAAAAAAATAGATAAATGATTAAAGGTTTGTCTGGGAAAATTAGAAACA
This sequence comes from Flueggea neowawraea, assembly GCA_948243855.1. Taxonomy (NCBI): domain Eukaryota; kingdom Viridiplantae; phylum Streptophyta; class Magnoliopsida; order Malpighiales; family Phyllanthaceae; genus Flueggea; species Flueggea neowawraea. The sequence continues at coordinate 5,609 of CAODLS013159064.1, read as the reverse complement.
AATTTAACCGTTCTATAGTGTTAAAAAAATCATTTTAGCCTTATTTTCCAGTTAAAAACTTTATTTTGTTAATTTTAAAGTAGCGCGCTAAACCAAAATCTACTAGCGGCTCCAATGATGTCAGAGAAGATATTTTGTTGCTGACATGGCAACCTCAGGTCTCCTTCCTCGGAATACCGCAAATGATCGAGGACATTTCGGTCATTCCAGCCCACCACGGCCAAACCTCGGTCGTTGCTCCAGCACCACAAACCTGCCACGTGTCAATCTCCACCATCTCAAACCCAACAGGAATCTTTAGCTCAAAGCACACCATGCAACGTGGCAGAACAAGAGCCTACAAGATCTAGCCCAATGGGTCAATCCTACGTGTCAAAATATTTCCTCCACGTCATCACTTATTTGAAGAGCAAGATCAATGGAGATCGTGGAGGCCAACCCACAGTCAGGCTTTTGATCTCGTGCCAGGTCAGCAAATTTGTCCCCACCGTCAGATCTGACATGGCAAAGTTTTGAACCTCCTCTTGGTCCACGTCAGCAACACAGCCATTGAATAATATTTATATTATTTTTGGAATATCCACTCTCTGTTCCCCTGTCTTCACTGTTCTCTAACTTTCAGCGTCTTCGCCGTTTCTTAGCCAGTCGTGTCTAGTTTCAGCTTTTTCAAGAAAAAAATTTTCGGAAGAAAAAGAAGCTACAATGTCCGCGAAGCTGAGAAGGTAATGGATTGTAGTTTTCTCAGGCTTTCCGTGAAAATCAGAGCAAGATTTTCTCGAGAAAACTCTGTAGTTAAAAAGTAAAGCTTGAGTTGACTTTTTTTTTTTTTTGATAGCGAGATACGAAGAAGTGGTTGTGTTTGGCTCAACTGAATTATGTATATCTTCCTTGCTCTTTTCTTTTTTAAATTGCTTTAATTTCAATTAATTGAGATCTTTTGCTGGTGTTGTTTGATTTTGAGAGTGATTAAACGTGAATGAATTTGATTCTAACCTCTGTTGTTTTGATGAATGTTTAGGAGCCGTGGAGCTGATTAATTTTTCAATTTGAAGTTAAAAGCTGAATAAAGGTGTTTGAGCTTCTATGCGTCTTCGGTTGGTGAGGGTATGGTCTCTGCTCTTGCTGCCGTATTTTCTTTGATTCATGAAAAAATTTTGATTTATTTAATTATTTCTGCTGTCAAATTTTTGTGTGTGAGAGATGAGACTTGAGAGATTTCAGCCTTCATTCTTGTCTTATGCTTTTTTGAAACATAAATAACACATTATTAGCTTTGCTAAGCCAATTTCTTGGAGAATTTGTGTTTTTGAATGAATTTTATTGGCTCACAACTCTTCTAAGTCCATTATGCAAGATGGAATTTCGTTTATTTATTTACTAATCTAATCTGTCATTTTTAAAAAAAAAACTATCATCTTATCATAGAACAAGGTGAGTTAGTTTCCATTAACATGTCATAGTTAACTTTGTTGTTCATGTTCTGGACATTTGATGTGAAATCTGATACGATTCTAGCAGGATTTGTTGGGGTATTCTGACGTTGCTGGCTCGAGGGCTATGGCATGAGGGATTCTTTTTCTGGTGGAAAGGTGTTTCTTTTACCTGGTCCGTCCGGTGCATGCTTGGTCATTGGTCTTTGCAATCTGATTGATGCGGATAGTTCAAGTGAAAAATAATGGTCCTACGGCCAACGGGCTTGCGGAACTGAATCATGACACTCAAGATGAATTTAAGGAAGTCAGAAATGGGGTCAAAGGTCAGGGCCAAGGGCTCTCAGAGGAAGACGAGTCCCAAATAAATGAGGACTCTGAAGATGTGAATGATAGACACATGGAAGTGGGCCAGGTCAAGACCCATGACCAGGTTGTCAAGCAGGTGCTGCAACAGCATTCTCCAGGTCCTTTGGTTAAATGGGAGAGGTTTCTACCACTTCAGTCTCTAAAGGTTCTGCTCGTGGAGAATGATGATTCAACTCGACATGTTGTCAGCACATTGCTCAAAAACTGTGGCTATGAAGGCAAGTATCCTTAAGCTTTTTTTTCCTTGGCAGTAGTATCGTTAAGCTTTTAACTGATAGAAAATACATAAAAGCTCCGCCTAGATTTTTTAGTCTTTTAGATGCTCCTCAACTATATGTGCAAGTTATTGAGCTTGCAATTTTTATTTTTGTGTTTATAAATTCCTTGGATGATCAGTGTTCATTAACTGACAGTTTCTTCTTTTATCAGAACAATTACCTTCTAAATGCACGACAAAGGCATACTTCAATGAAAACCACAAAATACGTTTTATCTACATTTGCAAGCACCTCATTTCACATTTAGGATTTTAGTTCTCAAAATTTTTCATCCATTTATCATCACAGGTACAATATTTAATATCATAACAAATTTTGAGAGGCAGCTATGTTATCAGAAAGGCCTAAACTGCTTCAGATAATTTTCTAATGGATTGATCTGACCTAAACTGGATGTAAAAATGTGACAGAAAGGCCTGCTACATTACTGTTTTTCCCCCCATCTACAAAAACTTAACCAACCAGCATTTTTTTAAGCTTCATTTTCCTTTTCTACTATGCTTTCCATCCACTCATTTATGTATGCATGCATTCTAATTTTTATCAAGGGGCGCTTGGCACATATACTGCAAATATTTAAAAGCAAGTAAACCTTGAAAGAATTGGTTTTGTAACTCTTGTACCAAAATGCAATATATGATTGGCGTATGATATTCTGTGGTTGATAACATTCTTGCTCAATTTTCTGAAAGTTGAAATGCATCCAAGGAACAAGGAAATATCTGGATGTGAGGATAACTATTTCAAGGTGTTCAAAATTCTCAAGTGAAATGACATAAATTTTTGACATTCTGCTATAATAATTGTTTATGTATTTGTTTTGGATGTGCTTGTATAAGCCGAAAAGTGAACCACTTAAGACAATGTACATAATATTTACATGTTGAATTCTTTTTTCAACAATATTCAATTGCACAAGCTTGACCAAAAAAACAATTCAATTACACAAGGACCAAAAGAGGGAATCCTTCTTGTCAAAGGCATATAAAAACATTCCAAGGTGTTGGAGGTGTGAAAGAAAAAAAGAAAAGAAAAGAATTGAACAATTTAAATGTTTCTCTAGTTTGTATTGAAGCTTTGGTCTACTAATTTTCATTATATATTTTCTTCATTTACAATAAGCATCCCATATTTGTTTTAACATTATTGATATTTCCTAGAGCACAAATTCCTGAAGGATCGGCGCTTATTTTTTTTTGTAAATTATACATGGTAAATCCATTTTCGGTGCTATTAGACTATTTGCTCCTAATTCAAGTCAATTTACTTAGAGCATTAGGAGATATCCCAAAATTGAATATGACTATCTCTGCTTTGCTTGGCTTAGTTCCTCACTGTATATGAAGCTTACAGGTGCTTTCTTTCCTTTCTCTTTCTGTTTCTTTTCCACCCCAAATTGCAGTTACTGCTGTAGCTGATGGTCTGCAGGCCTGGAAGCTCTTGGAAGATATAACTAATCACATAGATCTTGTTATATCTGAGGTAGTTATGCCTTGTTTATCAGGAATTGGCCTCTTGAGCAAGATTATGAGTCATAAAACTTGCAAGAATATCCCAGTTATTAGTGAGTATATTTCCACTGTTTCTTCTTTTTCCTTTCCATTTAAAGCTAACCTTGTTTACACTGTTATCTTGACAAATTGATGCTTTTAATTGCTACACCTGGTGAGTTTTGTTTGCAGTGATGTCATGCCATGATTCCATGAATGTAGTCTTTAAGTGTTTATCAAAAGGTGCAGTTGACTTCTTAGTGAAGCCTATTCGAAAGAATGAACTCAAAAACCTTTGGCAGCATGTTTGGAGAAAATGTCACAGCGTGAGTTGCTATAGTTATCCCACTTTATGTGTGAACCTATATCATGGACCAATTTTGGATTCTGAACTTCAGGTCTATTCTATATATGTGCATTTAATGCTGATTGTTCACCTATGTCAGCTAAAGATATTGGTATTGGTTTTATTTGAAGTATCATCATTAAGCCAATATTTGACTATTTATATTTCAATATTAGTGTTTTCTCTTCCTTTTGTACATTTGTCATTTATTTACTGCAGTAATATAGCATCACAGAGAAGTACAAAATTTTGCTATTCTGTTTTGCATTCACTATTCATCCTTTCATCAGTCTAGTGGTAGTGGTAGTGAAAGTGAAAGTGCTGTATCAGAAATCCACAAAGTCAAAAAGCGCTGAATCGGACAACCAGACTGGCAGCAATAATGAAGATGGCATTGGAAGTATTGGCTTGAATGCTAGGAATGGTAGTGACAATGGAAGTGGCACTCAGGTATTACTTGTCTATGAATCATGCTGAAAAGCAGCTGATTTTCAGTTTGCTTACTTCTGAGAATAGATACATCTTGCAAGAAGAAACAGACATAATTATCACGATTACAGTTTTTTTTTTTTCACCTAAACCCTTATATCTTTATCTAAAGGACAATCGACATTTGAAATTGTATGATACCCTAGCTGATCAACTGGCTATCTAATTGTGCATTTATTGTAACAATGACATCAAGAGACTAAAAATTTTTTGCTAAAAGAAAGGGAGAAAAGATATAGGTTTCAATGACAATAGAAGAGTCAGGAGTGGAAAGCTCCATCAAGAATTTGCCACACATAATGTGTTGCCTCTCAATATGTTATGAAGGAATTTCCTCAATTACCACAAAAGCATTTTCAATTTTAAACCTTAACTGGTATTATAAGAATATTAAATGTTTTTCACTGTTTAATGGTGTTACCAATCAATAGCAGGATAAACTTGTTTTCCATGACCCTTGAATGTTTCTGTGTGCTGTGCATGTGTGTACACAAGCCTACCTCATAGTTATATTGCATTAGAACCTTGCATACATCAGGTAATTCGGCAGCCAACCTCCTAATTCTTCTCTTGTTTTGATAAATCAATGGACTACTTTGAGACTCTCTGGTCATGGATGAGAGATTTCTAATGGTAAGCCATCAAGGCATGCTTAAAATTCTGGGTCACTTGTGTTATTACATTCCTGCAGAGTTGTTGGACAGAGAGTGCGGTAGAAGTGGAAAGCCCCAAACCAATGTCACCATGGGAGGATATAGCTGATCCTCCTGACAGCACTTGTGCTCAAGTTATTCATTCATGGCCTGGAGAATTTGTTACTAACTGGGTGCCTACTACTGCAACAAAAGGGTGTAAAGGGCAGGAGGATGAATTTGGTATGCATGGCACTATTTATAACTAGAGTTTTAGAATTTCATTCACCGAATCTCCCTAATTTCCATCGAAAATTATGCTGTACCCAATGTTTAGAATATATTGTTGTAGGAAAGGACTTGGGGATAAGAGTACCTAGAGTTCCAAATATGCAGCTGGAAGACAAGAGCAAAATGACAAGCAAAGCTGCCAATAATGGAGAGAAATTTCCTGAAAGAAACTTGAAGAAGGATAATGAGCAATTAGATAAAGGAAAACTAGAGCTCAACAGTGAAAAAACCAATGGAGAATCAAGAAACCAAGTTGCTGATGTAATGGGTGTAGTTACTAACAG
>CAODLS013158699.1:0-11231 GCA_948243855.1 Flueggea neowawraea | reverse complement strand
GCTCAAACCTCTAAGGCCATTACAATGTTGTTTTCTATAGGTTCACAACAAACCTCTCTCGCTCTCAAAGTGTTTAGAAAAACATTTACAACAAATGAAAGTTATATGCTAGAGTTGAGTATTTGAGATTGAAGCTTGAATCTTGATCTCTAGCTTGATTTGATGTTTAGAGGAGTGAGGCGAATGATGAAAATGATTTGGACTTGAAAGCATATGATCATACATGTTTTTCTGCCCTTCCTTGATGTATTTATAGCCTCTCCAAGTGATATGACAGTTGGTGGAGATAAACTAGCCGTTGCAGTACGTTTCTGCCCGTTGCAGCTATCTATGCCACTCTCACGTACGTCACTTCATTCTCACGTACGTCATCTGCAAATTCTCCAGCTTACGTACGTTTGTTCTTAATCTCACGTACGTTGATCATCTTTGAGCAAGCTTTGCGTACGTGAACTTATATCTGACGTACGTTAATTATAACACACGTACGTGAATGTTTCCTTACGTACGTGAAATGTTCTTCAGAGGGTTCCAGTGGCTTCTGCTTTTCTTCAGGCCCTATCTCACGTATGTGACACACTTCTAACGTACGTGAAACACTTGCAATGGCTTGTTTCGCAACTCCGAGCTCTCCAACGTGTTCTACTTCAAGTCAAAGGTTTTGCACATCTTCAAAACAAAAAAGGAACTTAATGTTGATCACCATTGATCCAACAATCTCTCCCTTTTTGATGATGTCAAAACTTTGAAGAATTTAAGCACTATATCAAAGGCAACAAATTTGATCAAGGATTTCATCCTTATCAAGAGGTTAGGTACATAAAAATATGTGTGATCATATTGAAAATTTTAAAATTTTCACTCACCCTATCAAAAAACAATTTATGCAAAATTTTCAAAATTTTCTTTTCTTCCCCCTCTTTGAAAACAATTTGCTCATTGTTTAAAATATTTTGCAAATATCATTTCTCCCCCTATTAAAAAAATTTGGTGCATATTTTTTAAAACTTCTTTTCTCCCCCTTTCGAAAATGATTTGTGCATAATTTTTAAAACTTTGTTTTCTCCCATATTTAAAACAAAACAATATCAATAAAAATGAGAGGAGTTGAAAGAGTTGAAAAGATAATACCAAATTTGGCATATCCAATGATGTAGGATCTTTGCTCCAATGATGTTAAGCCTTCTAGAACAGAGACCCGCTCTGATACCACTTGTTGGAGAATTTTTCGAGGATGCATTGGTTGAGTTTGTAGAGCGAAAGAAAGTTGGAGTGAAGAGAGAAAACAACACCGCAATTTTTATATTGGTTCGATCAACCATGCCTAAGTCCACTACCTAAGTCTCACTTGGGCTTTTCACTATATCGGAGATTGATTCTGGCTCAATCCAATAAAGTCTTACACCAAGGTTGATTGCGGCTCATACCTCTAAAGCCAATAAGGTTGATTGCGGCTCACCCCTCTAAAGCCAACAAGGTTGATTACGGCTCAAACCTCTAAGGCCATTACAATGTTGTTTTCTGTAGGTTCACAACAAACCTCTCTCACTCTCAAAGTGTTTAGAAAAACATTTACAACAAATGAAAGCTCTATGCTAGAGTTGAGTATTTGAGATTGAAGCTTGAATCTTGATCTCTAGCTTGATTTGGTGTTTAGAGGAGTGAGGGGAATGATGAAAATGTTTGGGACATGAAAGCATATGATCATCCACGTTTTTCTGCCCTTGATTGATGTATTTATAGCCTCTCCAAGTGATATGACCATTGGTGGAGATAAACTAGCCGTTGGAGTACGTTTCTTCCCATTGTAGTTATCTGTGCCACTCTCACGTACGTCACTTCCTTCTCACGTACGTCATCTGCAAATTCTCCATCTTACGTACGTTTGTTCTTAATCTCACGTACGTTGATCATCTTTGAGCAAGTTTTGCGTACGTGAACTTATATCTGACGTACGTTAATTACAACACACGTACGTGAACGTTTCCTTACGTATGTGAAACGTGCTTCAGAGGGTTTCAGTGGCTTCTGCTCTTCTTCAGATCCTATCTCACGTACGTGACACACTTCTAACTTACGTGAAGCACTTGCAGTGGCTTGTTTCGCAACTACGAGCTCTCCAACGTGTTCTACTTCAAATCAAAGGTTTTGCACATCTTCAAAACACAAAAGGAACTTCATGTTGATCACCATTGATCCAACAACCACACCACGATTTTTTTTGGTCCCTTATCCATGATACATGTTTTTGACTCTGATATCTACGAGATATATTTTGACTTTGAAAATATTATTATTACGATGCCTACGTGGCAAAGCTTTGTTTTTGAAATTTCTAGAAAAGCTACAAAGGTTTTGAGCTTTGTTTCTAAAATGTTTGATAATAGCTTTGAAAGGATTTCTGATTCCTGTTCTGAAGTTCTGTTTTAACTTAAAAATGTTTTTGTTTTGGAACCTTTGTTGTGACAAAAGGTTTTCTGAAGAACATCAATTTGTTTTTAAAAGCATCTTAGTTTTGGTTTATTTTGAGAATATCCTTAAAAGAATTTGCCTAGTTCCAACAATGTTTTTGTGCATGCTATTTGCTTTGGTTACGAGCGATTTCGAAACGATTTTTGAATCGCTAGTACGTATGTAGCATGTATATATATATATATATGGTATTTTCAAACTATTTTCAAAACAGTCTTTGTGAGGCACGTATGAGGTGTTCTGGAGTGTTGTCCCTCACTGAGCTTGGCCCCCTTTCTTTGTTTTGTCTTTGTTTACTTCTGTCTTTCAGGTAATTTTGATCATTGACATCTTCATCTCAGTGAGGTATTGTTTGGTTTTGCGATGAGCGCCCTTTTGATCGGGTCCCGATTGTATGATTTGTTAGAGGCTCCACACCAGGTTGATATGGGTTTTGTTATCGTTTTCGTTATTGTATCTGACATTTCAAATATTTTTAATTTGAAATATTTTCCGACCTTAATATTATATATGTTTTGTTTTATTTAATGAGGTTCAAACCTATATTTGATTTTATTATTTAATCAAATATGATTTTGGGTAGAAGTTCTATACTTTGAGGCTTGTGAGAGATGGGTCAAACTTCCATAGATGATTCGCCTCGTACGCTGGTCATGGTCCCAGAATCGGGTTGTGACAGTGATAGAATGTTTGATGGTGTTAAGGATGACTTTTTTTTTCAATTTTGGATGTTATTGAGCCATTGGATCAATGTGTAACTTGAGTAAAGTAATTGTATTACTCAAGTGGTTTGACGCCTAGATAACTCGAGTTATATTTTGGATAACTAGAGTTATACAAGGGTCATATAACTCGAGCTATATTTTATTTAACTCGAGTAAGCCATTAATTCTGGGTAGTGGTGCAGTCAGTTGTATGCGTATTTAAGTAGTTTCACTCGATTTTATTTTCACCCTCTGAACACTCCCTCAATGCCCAAAAACACTTTCCATTCATTTTCTTTGCTTCTTGATCCATTTCATCAAGGATTAAAGGTTTTTTTGCTTCTAGTTCATGTAGGTACCTTTAGAATATGATTTTTAATGCTAGAACTTAATTGTTAATGATCGTGGATGGGTCTGAGACATCTAAAATTTTATGAAATGATTATATTTAAGTTGTTTGATTATGAATTTAGGAGAGATTGGCTTAGAAATGGATGAATTTAAATAGGAACTTGATTAAATGATGAATTCTTTGAAATTTTGAACTATTGAAGGATGATTTAAAGATCTGATGTTTTATTGATGTTAATAGAAGGTTAATTAATGTAAAAAAAACTTGATTAGAGGTGAACTAAGTGGATTAAAATCGGATTATTAGAGTTGGATGGATCCTTGGTTATGTTCATTTTCGGCCAGGGGGATGCCTTACTCGATTAAGCAACTTGGATAACTCGAGTAAGTTAGTTGCATGTATAACTTGAGTAAGAACTCTGGATAACTCGAGTAAGCCAGGCATATGTCTAACTCAAGTAAGAGTGTTGGCTAAGCCGTGGCTTTGAGGGAGTAATTTTGATATTTTACATATTTGGTATCTAAATTGATATTCTGTATAATTAAGGTCCGGTTTGTAATTTTGAGATATGTGGAAGACTAATTGGTAATTCTAAAGTTTGGGGACTAATATGTAATTTGTCAAAAATTAAGGGACTAAATTGTAATTTTATGAGTCATTAGATTTTCGAAGAAAAGGTTAAATTGTAATACCCTGTCCGTTCTAATCAATTTTCTTTAGCGTTCCGACCAATTTCGACAAGGTCTCTAGTGGAATGTCACTCGATTTTGAACGATCTTTGTTCATTTCCAATTGGATTTTGGAAAATTGAAGTGATGTTGGAGTATTTGAAAATGTTTGAGATGATGTTTAAGGGTGTTATCCATGTAAGTTTGGTTGTCGTTAGGTCCTGAGAGTGATGAGATTTATGATTTTTAGGTTGCAATCATGCTTGGTGCGTGAAATTATGCTCATAGAGCTTATTGGAAGACATTTACTTGCCTAGTAGGGTATCTACGTGCGTTATAGGTGATTTAGGTTGGTTTGTGGGCTAAGTAGGCCGTCTACGCACGTTGTAGGGAGAGCTACACGCATAGAACATGATCTGGGAATAATCCGTAGGTTTTCAAGCCATCAACGCGCATTGTAGGGAGGAACTACTCACGTTAATGTTGATATGGGTCGAGCCGAGATTTGCTGAGTGTCGTCTACGCAGCTGTGTAAGTATTTAGGCACAATAGACTTCTTCAACGCATGTAGATGATATACAATGCACGTTAATGTGCCCAGAAATGTTGAAAATGAGTGAAACACTGCGTCTTAGCGAGATGGGTTTATAAATACCCCTTCTCCGACCATTGTTCGTCATTTTCACACCAAAAATCATCCAAACTCTCTGAAATTCATCTCTCTCCATTTCTCTTGGTTCCTCATTGCTTCCACTTCAAATCTTGAGGTAAGAACTCATCATTAATCTCTTATTTCTTTATTTTCGTTCATGAATTTCTCATTTAGGGTTTGTGGCTGAATTTGTGGTGGGGATCAGATCTGTTGATTTCTGTTCAAATGAGAATTGAATTATGGTTGATTATAGTTGTTAGAGGTCTGAAATGAAAGGATTTAACTTCGGTATTGGAGGTTTTTGAGTTTGAATCAAATGGGTTTGTTCTTGAGTTAGGGTTTCAGTTTTTTATGATTTTTCTCTTAAATCTAAAGTTGTTTTTATTATATCTTGGTATATTGGAGTTGGAATTACATAGATGTGAGTTGGATGCTGTGAATTGATGATTCATTCCTTTGGGTTAGGGAAATCCAAATTTTTGGAGGGTAATTTGTGATGATTATGAGTTTGTTTGGTGAAATAATTTATAGATTTCAGTTTCTGAGGTTGATTAAAGTTGATTTGTGTGGCTGAAAACATCATGCATTGATCGATATGAATTCTTGGTGTTTTGAAAATATTGTTCCATCACAAGAGTGTCAGGTCATCGATTGAAATAGGATTTCTAACAATAGCATTGGTTGGGCCATGCATTGCATTGCATACATATTCAGTAATGCCACAATACAGTATCTGACTCTGTTGCAATAAATCTCTATTGTCAGCTCTGCTCGATTTCTGAGGTGACCAGTCCTTCACCAGTGGATCGCGACTGGATTATTAGCTCGATGTCCAGGTGAGTGGATAGTAGCTTCAGACACATAGGCTATGTCTTCTAAAATTATATTGTTTTTGATGTGTTTGGTCCTTTGCATATAATCTGGAATAATTAAAAGATAGAAAATCTTAAAAATCTGATCTGTATGAAAATCTCTGTTGTGAAAGATAAAGTTTTCTGAGAATTTCGATGGTTTCTAAAAAGTAAATATTATGATTTAATATTTATTGTATTTTCGAGAATAAACATTCTGTATGGATTTCAAAGAATACTCTGTAGAAAATGTTCTTCCGAATTTAAGACTATTTTCTAAAACAATGGTTCTGCTCTAAAATAAGTGAGGTTTCTGTACTACGAACCTTCTTTCTGAAAATCAAATGTATTTTGTAATAAATACTTTGTCTGAACGTTTGATATATTTTTGATGAACTGAGAACAAAGATTTATTACAACAGAGTCAGATACGGTATTGTGGTATTACTGAATATGTATGCACTACAATGCATGACCCAACTCAAGCCATTATCAGAAATCCTATTTCAATCGATGACCTATCGCTCTTACGGCGGAACAATATTCTCAAAAACACCAAGAATTCATACCGATCAATACCCGATGTTTCTAGCAACACAAATAAACTCTAATCAACTTCAGAAACTCAAATCTATAATTGGTTTCTCAAAATAGCCCTAATTCATCATAGTTTGGCTCAAACTCGAACCCATTCAAAAAAACCTTGAATCTTTTGATTCCGGGCTTAATTTAGGCTCATTTAACCTCCAACAATCCTAATGTAGCAATATCTAACAATCATTTCAACAGAAATCAATAGATCAGACTCAGATTTGCCAAACCGTTACCAACTGGACCCATTTGTGAAAAACCTCAAATCTCTACAAATTGCGCTAGATCTAAGTATTTCTAGCTTCATTCTATCAGGATCTAACACCCTATAACTTTCTTTTTTACAAAATCACTCAAATCTGAAAACCTAGGCCAAACTTGACCCAAATGAGATTCAGAAATTAAGAGCATGAAATGAGTGAAAAGAAGAGATTAGGACGGTAATCCTACCTCCTGAGATGATCAGAAACATTGGAGAGATAGAGACAAAGTTAGAGAAATGATCTGAGAGTGAGAGAGAGTGAAAATGATAAATGACAGACGAAATTTGGGTAAAGGGGTATTCATACACCCATCACCCTAAAACGCAGCGTTTCACTCGTTTTCAGCATTTCTGGGCACAAGACGTTCAACATGCATAAATCCTCACACAACGCACGTAGATGACACTTAGCAACTCTCAGCTCAAACCTAGGTCAACTTCTATGTGAATAGACTCCCTTCAATACACGCAGAAGACTTGAAGACCCACAAATTATTCCCAAATCTGAGATCAACGTGCGTACTACACATACAAGACACGTATAAGGCTCCACTTTCTCATGATTTACGTCCAAGTGCTGATCAACATGCACAGAACCACTCTAACGGGCGTAGAACCTCACCAATGCACATAGACGACCTCAAGCACGTTCATGGTCCATCTCAATGATGACCTACGTGCGTAGAAACCTTTCAACGAGCGTTAATGAACTGCAACACACCTTAACACGCTCAAAACCTCATTCCAAACTTAAAACTCTTAATTCCCATCATTGTTGTGACCTACCAACACCCAAAATTTCATGGATAACTCTCTTAAACATTCTCAAACATCTTCAAACACTCAAACATCACTTCAATTTTTCCAAAATCCAATTGGAAATTAACTAAGATCATTTGAAGTCGACTGACATTCCACTATAGACCTCATCGAAATTGGTTAGAATGCTACAGAAAATTAATCAGAACGGATAGGGTATTACAATAATGTTTGGTAGGGATAATATCTCGATAAACGATGTTAAGGAAGCTATGTTGTCTTAAGAATCAAAGAGGTTAACTTCTAGTTCAGGTGGAGACAATGTAGAGTCCGGGTTAACTGTAAGTAGGGGTAATAGAATGGGAAAGAAGCATGGGTTGATGTGTTTTCACTGTAAGGAGAATGGACACATAAAAAAGAATTGTCCACATAGGAGAAATAGTAAGGAATCAAGAGCAACAGTAGTTTAGAATAATTCTGTGGGGTTTCAGTATAATTCTAATGAGGGAGAAAGTAGTGAAGTTTTGATAGTTACTGCACCTAGATCTGAAGATAGTTGTGTTGTTGACACTAATGCATCTTATCACATGACATTTTCCAAGAAATTATTTAATTCTTTTAGAGAATGGAGAGGCAGTGTGAAATTGGGAGATGGTGAGAAGATAAGTGTTAAAGGTAGTGGTTCTGTGCAGATTAGGATGCATAACGGGATGGTTAAGAAACTTGATGCTTGGTATGTCCCGGGGTTGCGTAGGAACTTTTTTTTGGTGCTTTGGCTAAGCAAGGTTATGGTTTCTCTGGGAAAGGTGGAGGAATTCGGGTATTCAAGGGTTCTTCAGTAGTGATGAAGGGAAATTGCGAAATGGAATTTACACCTTGATTAGTAACTCGGTAGTTTCTAATGAGTTAAGTATTGTTGTAAGTTCTAGAGAAAAAAGGGTGGAGTTTGTGATTGAGGCTCCGAAACAGTCAAATCTCGACCAGGTTGATCCACGAGAGGTAATAACAAGGGAACCAATGCATGGTAATTGTGTTGGTGATGGAGAAAGGTAGTCACTGGAAAACATAAGAAAGATGTGGAGTGGTGTGTTGTTAGGTGTGGATGGTGAAAAGGCAAAGCTAGCTAGTGGAGACAAGTCCAGTTTGGACTTAGTTCTTTGTTGCAGGACTTGAGGCCTTTTGGGGGTGTGTAGAGGAGTGATTCTAGGTTGTGAATTGTACGGGAAAACAAAATTCACTGTAAGGTGGAGAATTGTTGAGATTGAAGTGGAATTTTCATGAAGAATTGTGGAGCCATGTTGATGTTTGATGAACCAAGTCAAAATAGGATGGATTGGAGACGAAAGGAAGAGTTTTGACAAAACAATGAAGGACACAACTGTGTATCAGATTGTGTAATGGGGAAAGTTGACACATGGCTTGACACACGGCCGTGTATCAGATCGTGTACTGCCCGTTTCACACAGACGCGAGAAATTGGCCTTGTCTCGAGGGAATCTGATTGTGTCTGCTACTCCTAGCTCGTATATTATGTTTTAGACATATTTAGGGTTGGTTTTAGGGTTTTTCCTAATTAGTTTTGACTTGTATTCCTTGTAAGCATATATAAGGTGGCTTGGGAACAATCTTGGATGTCTTTTGATGGTCGTTGCAAGGTTCTGTATACCTTGGTAATCCTTTGATAGCCATTGTAAACCTATTGGCCAGTTTTAACTCAGAAATAATAGAATTACTAGCTCTCTTCTGTAGACATAGGTCGATTGATTGAATCACGTAAATTTTTATGTTCTTGTGTGATTGCTCATGTTTAATTGTGAATTCTTCTATCGCCTGTTTTCCTGACATCTTTCAACTCCTACATGTCTCATTTCTCGTGGTATTTAGGTTGATGAGTTATGTCCTTTATGTGGTTCTTTTCCTAAAAGTCGTATTCATCTTTTTCTTGAATGCCAAATGATTCGTGTGGTATGGGATAGAGCTAATTTGGATTGGATTAGGGGTTCCTCAGATAGTCAAATGCTATGATGGATTGGTTTAATCTAATTTTGTCTTGTCAAGATAAAATCTTTTGTGGTAAAGCTCTAGTGTTACGTTACTGCATCTGGAGCCATCGAAATAAATTTGTATGGAAGTAAAAGTCATGGCAACTAGGCCGAGTTGTTGCTAACTCACATTCATTGCTTAAACAATGGTTACAAGCCATGTTTCGTCTGTATTCTCAAGCTAATCGACAAGGTAATAGTTTGGCATGGACCAAGCCTCCAGTTGGAAAGTTCAAGGTAGAATGCTTTTTCTCATCAAGCAGGCATGGGTCTTGTGCTTCGAAATTCAGAGGCCATGATGGTCACTGGTTCATCTCAAGTTTATCAACATGTTCAGAGTGCTCTAATTGTAGAAACACTTGATTTTTGTATGCTCATTACATTGGTTATCAAACAACCGAATGAGATCAGCCATATTGGATTCCAATGGCATAACCAAGATTATGGCTAAGTAGGGCTGAATCAACTACTTAGCTAGAATCTTAACTACATATAAGGTGCATAATATTAGTATTTTCATCCATCTTTTTGTCACCAACCTAAACTTAGATGAAGATTTCACCAACTAGGAAAAAATATAAACCACAATTGAGTTGAGTAGCTTGATGTTTAGCTTGACAAAAAGTTCGTTCATAACTCAATTCGATAAAAAACAAGCCGAGCTTGAACAAATTTTTAAGTTTGATTTAATAAACGAGCCAAGTTTGATCACCTAAAAGTTCATCTTGACAAGCTCACGAATACGTTTGTTTGTATGTTCATGAGCAGGTTAATTAATAGACTTGTTTGTATGTTCGTGAACAAATACATAATAAGTTCGTGAACATGTTCGAATAGTTAGCACGTGAACAAGCTCGTTTGTAGGCTTGTGAACAAGCTTGAGAGTCAGGCTCGTGAATAAGCTTGAGTGCCGAAAAAAAAAATATTTTGCATTTTATTCATTTTCTAAAAACTTACATTTATATTGAGCCAAACTGCATAGTTTAAGCCAAAAACTAATTAATTTTGACTCAAGTATATCAAACAGAATACTATAACATCAGATGAGGAACAAATTCGGCCATTCCCAAATTGAACACAATCCCTAAAATTGCTCTCTCTCTTAATGCACGCCGCCCAATCCTCAATTCCTCATACACATAGAGAACTTTCGCTACTTGATCTCTCCTCTCTATCTTGCTCTCTATCTTTGTGGCTGGCACTCTCTCTCCATGATCTTGATCTATTACTCTAAGTGATCTTTCTTCTCAACGAAAGGAGATAAACAATCGACATCTGCTTGTCTTCCTTCACTCTAGTCACTCTTTCTTTCTTCATGATCTCAAGCTTAGATTTCTATTAATATTTTAGTCTTTACAATCTTAGATTTTTATTCTTTCTTTTCCTTATGTGTTTTAGAATTGAAATTGTAGAACTTATAATTTGTTTCGCCCCACATAAAAAAAAAAAAAAGAAGATAGAACAACCCCAAATCTACATCTACAATAGCCCCATTCCATAGGTGGAGCTCTGCCTCCAACAAAAGAAAGTGCTCAAGCACCTGCTTGTCTATTAATAGGTCTGCCCCTCCTGGTGTCTGATGCTAATTGGTTGTGCAAGTTGTCAATGGTGGTTGTCCATCTTGTTCAGTTTTTGGTCTCGTAATTGATGATTGTAAATCGATACTTTCCTCTAGAAAGTGTGTCAATTGTTTATATTCCTAGATCTGCAAATGTTGTTGCTTATGAATTAGTTATAGTAGGAACTTTTATGTTAAGTCCTAAGGAGTGGGGTTGTTTTCCTTCTCCTTCTCTATTGCATCCTTTGTATGTAAGATTCTCTTAACTAATGAAATTTGCATTGCTTTAAAAAAGAAGACTAAACCCTGATTTTAAAACT
>CAODLS013158612.1:0-30244 GCA_948243855.1 Flueggea neowawraea | reverse complement strand
AAAACTATTATCGATGTGATTTCTCCTGAAAAAATAGGAGAAAATTGTGATTATAAATTGCATTGGTTTGTGCAGGTCGTACGTAGTCAAGCTCACCAGAGAAGTCAGATGTCTGAATCGCTCCAGAGGGTGGAGAGGGACTGTGGAAGATGTGGATACTACTTCCTTTACCCTTAGTTGTATCTAAACGACGTTCACATGCAACCATGTCTCGGGATGAGTTTGTGTCAGCTATGCATATTCATTCATGGATGCCGGAATCGGTTTCTGGCCTTCCATCCATAGTAGAGAAATAGGAAAAAACAATAAAAATAAAAAATTCCTGTAAAAAGTAAACGTGGTAGAATCAACATATGATTCTTTGGAAGTAGAGACACCCAGCATTTGGGTGGTATAGGTGATCCATCTCTGGTGTCATTGTTGGTGTCATCGTGCATTTTGTATGTAAACAAAAACAAACATCACATGATCATTCCACATTTGTGCATATCTTTAGAATTAGGTTTCTTTCTTTTGTTTAAATTTGTTTAGTCTTTGTAGCAACAACAAAGGCCTAGCCCAAAGCATGGGGAAAGCTTTAGGGATATTCATTTTCAAAAAAAGAAAAAGAAAATTCTGTGTACACAACCTTCTTCCTCCTTTTTCTTATTTCTTTTACTGGACCTCTTGCAGATGCTTCTGCTTGCAATTAGTGGAGAAATCCTTTATAATTTTCGCAAGGATCGACACTTGTCAGCGTCACCAATCTGTTGCTGCACTGGTTAATATATTAAATAAATACATTTTATCCAAAAAATAATTTAAACTACTTTTTTAAATAATAACAGTAACAACAGCAAAACTTATTATTGGAATATGAGAGTTCAAGATTTTTTTTAAAAAAATTCTTTCTTGAGTTTATAAAGGGTACAAAACTATAAATAATAAAATTAGCAAACCATGATCAATAGATCTGTTAATTAAATTGTAGTTGTGAATTGTAAAACAAATAAAAACGAAAAAGAAATATGATTTTAAAGGAATGGAATCATAGAGTTTGGGGAAAAATACATATTTAGCAAAAAAATAAATACCAAAATTCATTACTAACCTATGCAACAAACTAATTATAATAATGCTATGACACGCTAAAATATTTCCAAATATGTTAGCATATTTAAATTACATAACAAGTGCGAAAATTAACTCTAAACAGATTCATATTCCTAATCAAATAGAAGAAATCGCTACGTCATTGTGATCAACTTACCTTTCATAACAGGTAATATGAGTTCAACTATCATTAAATACACAAAGTATAGCAATCATAAGCAATAACATTGAAAAATCTTTCAGAAACAGAATATAAGCAAACGAACGTGGAGAACAAATCAAGATGATCTTTCGCCTGAACACAACAAAGGTGGATAAAGCAGCGTACAGTCGAGAAAGCAGGTACGATCTCACCAAAGCTTAATTACAGATCGTCAAAACATGAGTACACAACGATTAAAAATATTCTACAACAAAAAATACCTAAGAAAAACATATATTATAACACAAAAATATACACTAAACAAAGTTCAAAACACAATACACAAATCGACACTATAGAACTTTGTATAGCTTACTTTCACCTGGAGAAAGGTGGACAGGTGGTGGACAAGTAGTTGACACAACCACCACTTCACAAAAGAAATAAGTTGTTTGGACTATTGGCACACATTGACAAATAAAATGTTTTATAGATATATCATGATACTGTAAAAATAATTAAGGATTTCATGGAAGTTTTATAGATTTAAACTTCTTTGAAACTAGATTAAAACTACAATTGTTTATATTGAGCTGTAGACTGTAATATTTTTTTATAAATTGAATACATTAGATGTTAAGATATTATTAAAAAATTAAATAAAAAGTATGATGTTTGGTGAAGTTATCTCTTTAAAAATAGGTGTTGAAAAATTAAATAAAAAGTATGATGTTTTAATAAGGTTTCAATGCAGTTTCAACACTGATTTGTTATTAAAAGTGGGTAAAATTAAACTATTAAAACCTACAATTATATTAGTAAAAGTTGAGTAAATACTTTTAACTAATGTTTCAAGTGGCTATTTTGTGCAATTTCCTCTTTCTTTTTCTTTTGGTTTTTAAATTCTAGGGAAAATGACAAGGTAAAAGTTTTCTAATTTGCATTTTTGGCAACTGGTCCGTTTTAATTATTAATTTGCCAACTTTATCATTTTATTTATGGGAATCCATATTTTATTTCATTTTTCCTCTTTTTTTTCGGTTGCTCCTCAGACGTTTCTCTCTAAATTTGAAATTCCAAATCTATAGTTAACGATCACGTCCTCCAATACTGATTTTCTTCAAACGTTCTCTTTTCTCTTTTCATCGATTACTGATTTGAAGTTTTCTTTCTGTTTCAATATATTCGAAAGAGGCTATTAGTACTTTTGCATGTTATTTCTTTGTAATTTTAGGTTTTTTAAAAAAATTCATTTATTTTATTACCGATTTTTTGTTTATCACTAATTTGTTTTGTGCATTTTGTTTATGCGATTGTTGCTTTTAATAGTTGTTGAAGTAAGAGCAATTTGGTGAAGTGGAAGAGATGGGCTTCCTCAACTGCATGAAGCCTTTATTGAGCTTCACACCAAATTTGTTATTGAAATTCTCTTGTATATCCATTGGCCAATATGAAGCCTTTATGTTTCTTACTTTTCCTTTATAATGTGTGCAACAAAGGTGGACTATGCTTGTCGATTCCCAGTGAATCTCATTTTCAGTGGACATGTTGTTGGAGAATTTTTGGTTTATGTTTTGGTTGTATTTGGAGAGCAGAAGCGACTTGAAATAAAATAGAGAAATCAACACCAATAATTAAGAGTGGTTCGGACAATATTGTCTACGTCCACTACCTAAGTCTCATAACTTAGGATTTTCACTATAACAGTGATTGATTACGGCTCAATCCAACAAAGCCAATACACGAGGTTGATTCCGGTTCAACACCTCTAAGGCCTACGCACTGTTGTTTTCCTTAGGTTCACAACAAATATCTACAATGTTGTTTTCTATATGCTTACAACAAACCTATCTCACATTCTCAAAGTGTATACAAAGTGTTTACAAAAGATGAAGATCTATGCTAGAGTTTTTGAGTTTGATACTTGAATTTTGATCTCTAGTTTGAATTGATTTTTTCTTGATTGGAATTAACAGGAAGTTTGGCACAATGAATTCTGATGTTGTCCAATACGTTTTTGGACTTCTCTTGATGTATTTATCGATATTCAATCCAATATGACCGTTGGTGGTAATAATATGAACGTTGGAGTGCATTTATATCCGTTGCAGTGTTTTGGAGTGATGTTTTACTCAAGTAACACCATTTTCTCACTCGAGTGATCTGATGCATTGCTTACTCAAATAACACTTCCTGTTTACTCGAGTGAGATAGTTAAAACTACATCACATTGAACTCTTTATTACTCGAATGATATGATACATGAATTGCTCGAGTGATACTTTACTTGTTACTCGAGTGAGTGGCTTCAGCCCGTAACCCATTCCTTTGTTATTCTTGCATTACTCGAGTGATGTTATGGCTTACTCGAGTGAAATATTTTAGGCATAAATGTTACTCGAGTGGATCATCTTCTTACACGAGTGAGGCTTTGACAACATCATTTTGTTCATCATCAAAACATAAAAAAGGATCTTAATGTTGATCACCCATGATCCAACACATGTGTATTCATTGTTAAAATCCCTTACTTTGAAGACGTCAGTGCCTTGGACAGATAAAGCTCGAACCTCCACTTGCAAATTTGATTAACACAGGTTAGAGCAAAGCTCTATGAGTAGGATTTGTAAACTTTGAGTTAGAGAATTTTTGGTCTTGCCTTGACTGAATTATATGAGTAAGGAAGATAGAAAACGAACATTATGATTTAGAGTGGTTCGGTCAACCTTGCCTACATTCACTACCTAAGTTCTTCAATTAGGATTTTTCCAATTCACTATAATGATGATTGATTGTGACTCAATCCAATAAGGCCAATTACAACAAGGTTGATTCTCGGCTCGCATCTCTAAAGCCTAACTCAAGGTTGATTTCGGCTCTCACTTCTAAAGCCTCACCAAGATTGATTTCTCTCAAGGCTCACACATCTAAAGTCCTTACGATGTAGTTTTTTTAGGTTCATGATAAACCTTTCCCACACCCAAAGTGTTTATCAAAGAATACAAGTGAAAGCTCTATGCTAGAAATAAGATTATGTACTTGATGTACTTGGTTTTTTATCTAGCTTGATCTTTTGGATGATAGATATGTATGCTTGTATCTCCTATGTACGACTCTGAAATGTATTTATACTTCTTCAAAGATTTGTAGCCGTTATGGATCAATAGATAACCGTTGGAGTGTGAAATCAATATGATTTAGTTTTCTTTTCCAACTCTTACTCGAGTAACTTTTTGGTCTACTTGAGTAACTTCAACTCCAGTTTCTAGTGTTCAGCTTCAGCCTTGACTTACTCGAGTAACTTTATATCTTACTCGAGTAATCACCAAATGTGATCGTTGTAAATTGATTCCCTCTGAATCTTTCCATTTAGGGCTTGAATTCCTTAGATCATGCTCCTCATAAATTTCTGTTTACTCAAGTATCTTATGAATCAGTGTATCTCTTGAAAACAACATTTACTCAAGTAAATTTTTTCTCACTCGAGTAACTCATATTTCAGCTTTCGCACACTCGAGTAACTTTCATTCTTCTTAGGTGACTTCAATAATCAGTGGCTTTCTAGAACTTGCACTTACCCAAGTAACTCTTGAAATTTTTTATTTGGTTTTCCTTTTGTTCATCATCAAAACATAAGACGATCTAAATATAAACCTCCATGGTTCAACACTTTGGACTCAAAATAGTTGTATAATGCATAGTATGCTTTAGCCTTTTTTTTTGTCTCTTTGTACTTAAACACTTGGCTGACTATTATTTGAGGAATCCCAACAATATGTATGGTCAAATTTGCTTAGGGGCTTTCTTCATCTTCGTTATTAGAATCTATTTTCTTGATTGTAAATGCATTTTTTTCAATTTTAGATGCAATTTCAATCATGTTTTGAAGGTTTGCGACATGGTATGCACTAGATATGTTGCTGAATGTATTGATATCATTTTTTTGTTGGTAGCAAGTTTGCAATTAGTATGATATCCAAGTTTATATTTTCTTCTTAAAGTAACAGGATGTTTTCCTTTATTATGAGGCATAAAGTATATTTTATGATATTTGGCTCCTTGATTTTTAGTTCAATGTAGAATGAGAGGTTTAAGTCATTCTCAATTGTGGAGGATGGGTAATATTCTTGGACCTTGTATTTATAACAAATGTTGAGTTTGATTTGTCCAAGTTGATGTTGTTAGAGATTATTTCACAGTGTCTCATAAGTGCACGAGTTAGGTACAAGCATTCCTTGCACTTTAAAATTGTTGTAGATTTCATCATCATCCCATAAGCCATTATGTTGTAAGAGCATTTGTATTTGTTCCATTCGTTTTCCTGCATTTCCAAATTGTTCAAAAAAGAAAAGTCAGGTTTTATCCACTATTTGTAAACCGTGTGTACACATATGGCTTTGTGCATCACAACAACCGAGTTTGTGCTTTTTTGTTTAATGTTAATTCAATTGAGTTTCAATAAGAATTTACTCTAACAACTTCAAATATTATGTTTTTTTTTGAATTTTTTAATGTGTTGATACGTATTTGTTAGCATATTTTTAATCCAATTATTGATGATTAAAATCTCCAATATTTGTGGGATTAGTCAATCAAAAACTTTAAATCCGCTTTTATCAAGTTTTCAACACTTATTTTTAAGGAGATTTGTTGATCTACATTTTAATTTATGAGTGACTATTTTTGAAAATAACTTTACTAAATTATGGGAATATTTAGTTAAAGTTTTGAAGTGGTTATTTGTAAAATTTGAAAAATATGTTTTTATTGAGTTAATTATGCCAAACGTCTAAAATAAAATACTGAATTTGATAAAAAAAGCAAACAAAATTTTAATTTTGACAAATAAAAATAAACTCAAACTTATTTTAAAAAATACCAAATAAAAACTCTTGAGACTTTTGGGAACTACTGAAAATTTTTTAAGATATTTATAGACTTTTTAAAATTGGTATTTTATAGAAAAATTTATCACATATTTCTATTTCTCAAAATCTTTTTGGACTAATCAAGAGGGGTTGGTTGAAGTGGCAACTCAACTCCATTAAGGTTCAACTGGGTATGCTCAGTTCGAATCCTAAGGGAGTCACTTCTCTTGGTTAGGAGATTGTTGCCACCCCGAGCCCGTAATAGTTATGGATGAGCTTAAAGGTGCCCCCACCCAAGAAACCAAGTGGCTCCAACCTCGGACAAAAAAAATCTTTTTGGGCTGGGCTTAAAAATGAATTTTTGTATTTGATTTCAGGTGTGATCCCATTTTTAGTTGGTGGGTTAATTATGTAAAACACCCCCGCAAAAGGCCAAGGCCCAAGCGGCAGGTGAAGTTGGTCTATGAATCAGAATCCGCAGTGAGGTGAGTTGGTTTGATTCGGTGGAGAAGACGAGCAGTGCAGACTGCAGAGCAATACTGACGCTAACTGTAATGAACGACCACGCCTAAGTCCACTAACCGTAATTATAATGGCGTTAATCAACCCCGTTAAGGATCCTCCCGGTCCTTCCTCCACCCCTGCCCCTACTCCCCCAACTTCCAAGCCCCCCACTCCCTCCACCGCCACCGCCACACCCTCTACCGTCAAGCCCGAAGCTGCTACTCCCTCCACTCCCCACCCACCGCCACCGCAGACCCCATCCTCTACCGACGCCGACGTTGTCCATGTCCCTAGCTACTCTAGTAATGATCTTTTTTCATGGCGTTGTTTTGTAATAATAGGAAGTTACAAAATTGAGGCGCCAATTTTTTGTCTGAATTTAATTTTATGCAGGATGGTTTTCGTGGAACGACATCCATGAATGCAAGGTTCGGTTCCTTCCAGAGTTCTTCGATTCGCTTTCGCCCTCCAAGAACCCTAGGGTTTATATGTACTATCGAAACTCCATCATAAAGCAGTATAGGCAGAGCCCGTCGTCTAAGATCAACTTCACGGACGTCAGGAGGACTCTTGTGGGAGATGTGGGCTCCGTTCGCAGAGTTTTCGATTTTCTTGATGCCTGGGGTTTGATTAATTACACTCCGTCGTCTTTGAACAAGCCTTTGAAGTGGGAAGACAAAGACTCCAAATCTGGTCAGGCCTCTGCCTGTTCTGCTGATGCTGCCGGAGATTCTGCTGCTCCTGTTAAGGAAACCTCCAAAAAATTGTGTAGCGGCTGCAAGTCTGTCTGCAGCATTGCTTGCTTTGTTTGCGATAAGGTGTGCTGCAATTATACTCTGATTGTTGTGCATAAAATTCATGTAGTGAGATGTGGATGGTCACATTTGGATCTCGGTTTATGTTTGTTGTACATAAAATTCATGTGATGAAATGTGGATGGTCACATTTGGATCTTGGTTTATGTTTGTTGTGCTGTATGACTTGACTCGTTGTGCCCAATGCTATGTTCGTGGAAACTATCGAGGTGGTGTTACTTCGTCTGATTTCAGGCGAGTTGAAATTAGTGAAGAGGCTAGGACAGATTGGACTGAGAAAGAGACATTACAACTTATGGAGGCCATCATGCATTTTGGTGACGATTGGAAGAAAGTTGCACAACATGTTGGTGGCAGAACTGAGAAAGATTGTATCACTCAGTTCGTCAAGCTTCCTTTTGGGTAGCAATTCTCCGGTCATACAAACTCGTGTGAGGTCAATGACATACAGAATCCAGTTAAGGACCCTATTGATGGTGAATCTGGGTCAGACAATGTTGCCTCGTCTCCAACTAAAAGAATGCGCCTTACACCTCTTGCAGATGCAAGCAACCCAATAATGGCACAGGTAACAGATTTTTGGGTCATTTCAGAGGACACAAACTGCCAACATATGAACACTCATCTAAGATGTTGATGCTTTTCCCAAATCCTCACCAGGTTGCTTTTCTATCGGCCTTGGCGGGATCCAGGCTTGTCGAAGCAACTGCAGGAGCTGCTGTAAGAACTTTGACTGAGGTAGAATACGGTGCAAGTAAGCGCAGTGTTGGATCTCTTGTCCAGATTAGTAAACACCAAGGTATGACTGATAAGTTTCTTGGGTATCAAGAGTGCTTGCTGATAATAAAAATTATTGCTTATTTGTTTGGTGGGGAAAGTTTAAACCTTTTTAGCGGAATTAATTGTTATCAAGCTACAAAATTAAATTTGTTTTTATATGTTTTTCTTTTTGGATCGTAGGTGCTACTGTTGCATCGAATGGTGACACTAATCTAGATGTATTAGAAAGAGCTTGTTTAGATGCAAATTCACAGCTGGAGAAGGAAGAGCTGGAGTTGGAGAAAGCTATTTCTGGAATTGCTGAAGTGAAGGTTTGTACTATGTATAAGTCTCTTGTACCAGTGGTTGCAGAATTAGCTATTATTGCTAAAAGTTTCAAGATTTTGCAGACAAAAGAGATCCTTGAAAAGATTGCTCACTTCGAGGAGTTGGATTTACGGATGGAGAAGGAGTGGCAACAGGTGGAGCAAATGAAGAACCTTCTCTTTGTCGATCAACTAACGCTTCTGTTTCATAAAAGCTCAGCACCAAAAAGCGTGGGACGTGTAGAGGAGAATGTATGAACAGAGTAACGCATTGTTTATTTGATGTACAATAGCTACTAATTTTGCTTATTTTTTTGACTCTATTTGTTTTGTCTAGTAATTTCTCTGTTCATTAATTGAGATGATGTAGTTAGTTGGTTGGATGCCCCTTTTCAAATAGGGGATTTTAGTAATAGGGAAACATTTTGTAACTATTTGACCATGAAGAGGTGGATAGTAGAAATATGCTTTGGGATTAATTTCAAGAATATAGATAGCATAGTGAAATGTCGGAGCCAGAGTCCTGGTTGCAGTATTCTCCCTCGCCAATGAGGTGATGACATTTTATATCTGCCTCAACAATATGTGCTTGATAAGTTATATTTCTCATGAATGACTCCAATTTACAATATTTCCTTGAGAAATGGTCGGTTAAATTTGTGAAGTTAAAGCATGACGAAAAAAGTTAAACGTGAAATTTTTGAAAATTGCATATGGCTAAATTTAGTTGATTTTATTGTGCTTTAGCATGGTGCCCACCAATGGTTTGATTCAGAGTTAACAGTGATAGTGGCTACCTGTTGAGTGTTGAGTCAATTTATCTTGTGCAAGTCCTTCTGGGAACGGCTTAGTATCTACACTTAGCAACTAACTTTCCAGAAAATAAGCAGTAAGTACTGTCGATATCTAGAACAATCCAAACTAGTCTCAAACAAGGGGTCATCTGTGAAAATTAGGTAAATGGAATTACTTTGAATTGACTATCCCCAGGCAGAGTTTTGGTTGCAAGGGGTACCATGTATAGTTCTTCAGATGTACAATTTCATTACGACAGTGTATCTGCTAGAGAATGCTTGCTGCAACCTCGTCTTTATCCCGACAGTTTGAGAATGCTTGCTGCAACCTTTAACTCTTGACTATTTAAGACGCTTGTTGTCCAGGCAAAAAAAAAAGAGCATGTTGTGACCTCAGTGCAAATTGTCAAATGAACTTGAAAGATGAAACAACCCACAAAACCAAAATGGTGAAGAAAGTAAGCTGGATGTCTGATGATTTCTTGGAAATTTAGCTGAAACGTGCATTTCAGCATGCAAGAATATGCTCTCTGAATCTACCTGTCGAACCTGGGAACTGTATTTCTCTTTTTCTTCGTCCACAAACTGAATCAATATGAATCTCGTAAGTGAATCTACCCTTATTGGACAAAGAAATTTGAGCTCATAATCTGTTGAGATTGAAGCATGTAAATACCTGCCCTGTCACAGTATAAAGTCTATTGTACCAGCCGTTGGACGCCATTCCAAGTGCTGAAAACATATGTCTGCGAGTTTCACCAGGATTTTGCAGTGTGTATTCGATGTAATATAAGCCTGCAAATTTTGTGTGGGAACATTTTTGTGCTTATGAAGCACATTGATTGTTAATAAGTAGCATAAGCAATTCATCGTAACTGTGGAGTGGTTATGTCATCATCGTAACTGTGGAATTATGATGTCAATGTACTAACAGGGAGCCCACAGTTAGGATGCTTCTGTCATCACAAAATAAAAACTTAGAATGGCTGTGTTAATGCATACAAGGAATGAAGCATAAACTGACCCTTAGAAGCTTAGCAATCTACAAGCTTAGCAGCCACACCAGGGGGTCTCTGCCAGCTTCTATCCAATCCACCAACCTGAGGTAAAATCACACCATTTCAAACGCATTTAATAAGCATGTAAATTGGAAAATGTTTTTGCAAGGTCGTAAAGTACCAAAACCCACCAGAGTCTCGGCAAATTCTTCCACTTTCCCAAAAGATTCCATTCTAGTAAAATCAGGACCAAGGCCCGTGATCACAACACTCACTGTTTTAAATCAGTTATGAATTAATTGGTGCTATTGAATCAAACTGCGTATCCATAATGAAACCATCTAAGTGGTACCATTTGAAGTTGAAGCTTCTTCTGGGTAGAAAGCAGTCACTGATTTGAATCCATTAGGTTCCCCTGTGCCCACTTGCCAGTCTGCATGAAAGAAACCACATCTGGAGTCACCTCATATGCTTCAATATTATTTCCAGAAGAATAATTGCGAGAAGGATAAAATTCACCTTGAGGAATCGATATTTGGAACTTGTTTACATCATCAATGTAAGTCCGAAAATTAACTGGCACATTTGGAGAGTTGAAGGAAAATCTTGAATCAGACTAAATTAATACTCAATTATGACCGACTGATAATGAAGCTTAGAAATTACCGGTTTCTGCCAATGCATTAGACAGAAACGTAGGGAATGTAAAAGCTTTAAGTGCCACTGTGAGTATAGCATCTCTTCTTCTGGTTGCAGCAGTACTGCAACATTTCACAAAACAAAAAATCAATTAATAAGAAAGCAAGCAACAAGCAAATTGAAGGTCTAATCGGAAAATAATTTACAGAGGATGTTGTTGACGTTTGTGTTGTTGGGGGAGTGAAGAATTAAGAAGAAGCAATCGGCGAGAAGGATATGAGTTGGTGGGAAAGGATGAATGGCGGACATGAAGCCTCTTCATTGGATTAGAGTAGTGCGGAATTGCGTGGTGGTGCTTCCAGTACAGTGGCGAGATTGACGCCGCCATTAGTATCATCACCTATGGGTTTCCTCCGCCTTCTCTCTTCTTTTTTTTCTGTTTTTTTTCCGTTGAAATTCTTTTCTTTTCCAATACAAATTATTTCAGTTGTAATTATAATCTCTCTCTTGCGCGTACAATAATATTTCTGGCTATAAAAAATACTAAAAAAAAACAAATACATCGTTTATTCTCTTCTCCCCAAAAGCCAATGCCAGTGATCATTTTCTTTTCCTTTCTGAAAAACCAAAAAGCCGTTTAATATTATGTTGTACGGCCTCAACCAAGCACATTCACTCACAGGCCGCTTGACTTCGAGACTTTTTGCGTCAACCGAGGGAGTGCCACCGCCGAGACACAATTACTGCGGCGTTAAATATAATGTTCTTCACTTGTAATTAAGCGACACATTCAATGATTAAAAAAAACTACATAAGCAAGCTAGAGCATTAATTTAATGTTTAATTAAATTATGAAATATTAAGGAACTCAAAACTTTTAAAATGTCTAATAAGGTTTCCTTTCTTTTTTCGAATAATAAGATTTTGTATGTGTGGTGTCATAATTTTCACATCATTTAACAGTTGAGTTTAATAGTCGTTTATAATTACATTTTTTTAATAATCCATTGAACAATTTTTCAAGAATAAAACTATAAATGTCCAAATCTATAGCCGACAAGCCCAAAACGAGTAATACTTTATTCAACAGGTCTATTGATTGTCAAAAAATATAGTCTATAATAACTTGTGTAGTTTGTGAGAACCAAGCTTCCTAAGCTCCTTTCTATCCATGTTCACAAAACAATTAACATCGTTTGAATCATGATTGCTAAGTATTTTCATCTCCTGATCCACAATAATTGGTATTGTCTATACGAATCATACTACCTAAGCCTCTTTCTCTTTTAACCCATTGAAGTGTTTTTTCAAATACGACATTATGAAGCTCAAGTCTATGGCGAATAAGGGGGTAATGGACCGAAATTTTACAATGTAAAAATCAATAATTTTTAAGAAATCTAACTACAATTCAAAAATACAAAATCAATTTGACCAATTTTTTTAAAATGAAAAGGAACGGAGGCTTAAAGGGTCCATTGTGCTTTTCAATTTTGGGTGGTTGTGCTCTTGGTTGTCTTGCGGCTTGGTTTTCAACTTCCTTCGTGGCTGAGTATGGTGCAATTTATCGTGATTCCAATGGTAAAATTGGGGACATCTGATTATGACGCGTCTATCTGCATTTCTGCATTGGCAGCAGAGTTAATGACCTTCTTCTGTGGACTCTTTTTCATGGTTAAACTTTCTGCCTTAGGCAGTAGTTATGTTCGCTCTTATTGTACGACCTTTGTTGTTTTACAATGTTTAGTGTTTGATTGTCTCGTTATTTGGGGTTTCAATCCTTCAATTTATGTCGTTGTTCATAGTTGTGAGGTTCCTTGTAATATCGATATTATGGGTTGAATACAACTTCTCACTTCCAACCAAAAATAATGAGAAGAAAGTTGGGCATTTTTTTAGGCATAACCCAACAACCAATTTATTTCTTCTCAAACAGAACCTTTATTATATCAATAAACCAACACCTCTTTCTTTCTTTTTTCCATCAATGAAACAAACACCCATATTAACATTTTACAAAAATAGCTTTATATCAAAATTCATAATCTTGTACTCATTTGAGATATACAATGCCTGGTTGTATTTTTACAATTTAATTTCAAAGGAAAAGGCAAGCCAAGTACAACCCAACCTTTTCATTTTGTATTTAGATTAATTTGCATTTTCAGTAGGTTTTATCATTTTTTAACAATTTGCTTAAAATTATTAATAGTCCAGCCTAAACTAAATCTACTTTCCATTTAAAAATGAAGCAAGTCAACAATCTCATATTTCTCACCCTTTTACTTGCCGACAGTTGCTCCCAAGAGATTGAAAAACTGTGCACGTTTGCGCTTCAATTCGGTGGAGTCAATTTTCAAAACATCAATAAATAATAATTAAATAAACATAAAATATTAGTTAAAATAACTATTAAAAATATCTTTTAAGAAATATTTAAAATTTTCAAGTTTTAGTATTTATATTTCAAAACTTAGAAATAAAAATTATTCTTTTTTTAAATATTCTATTTAAACAGGCCATCTACTTTCAGTTTCTATCCAATAAATTTCCCACTTGTTAATGGTAAGAGGAAAATGAATCAAAAGTATTCAATAGCTTAATGAATTTATGGAGCAACCAGCCTTTACCAACCTCTAAACAACAGGACTAAAATCTATTAAAATAAAAAATTCTATTTGTATATTTGAAGGAATAGAGAAGAATTTTGGTTAAAATTAGGAAAAAGAAAAGAATAAAATAATGAGAGACAAAGCACGCCAACAACAATGCTGCGAGTCTCTCACTCTCTACACAACTTACTCGCCCTCACTGCCTCCCACCTAGTGTTTCCATGATTTCAAAAAATGAAGAGGCAACGTGTCTCGTAGATCACGGAGAGTAGCCCAACCTCTGTACTCGAGCAAACAACATACAACTTCGAACAGATAGCAATGCATTGAGGGCGTTAGGGTGAATGGAAATAAATAATTAATATCTTTTTTGTACGAAAGCAAAATCGCCCTGCTTTTTACCTGCTTTATTTAAATTATTTGTTTTGTTTTATTCTTTTGTTTTTTTTAAATAAAAAATAAAAAAAAGGCCACACGCCCTCCCAAGGGAAAAAGGGGGATGGAAATCCCGCATTCTCATTTCCTGAGAAAAAGCTTCCGGCAGCTGCTCTGCCTTTCCATTCCCTTCTCTTCTTCCTCTTCACATTTTTTCGTCTCTTCCTATTTTTTCAGATTTACCGGTAAGTTTCTACCTTTCCCCCCCGATTTTTCTCTATTTTTTTCACTGTGTTTTTTTAGCTTTTTTTTAGGAAAATAAAAATATTAAATCAGAAAATAGCGTCTTCCTGTTTATGCAGATTTTTCTTTTTCTTCTCAAGTTTAATGGTAGAAAATTACAGTCAATTATGTCTAAATTTCGAAGAAAATCTGCGTAATTCGGCGTCCTGCAGACTGAGGTTTATGGGTTTTATTTTCTCACCTCCTTTTTTTTTCAATCAAATTTCTGGGGTTAATAATTAGAGTTTTGATTTTGATGATTTAGTAGATTGTACTAAGATTTCTATGCCGGAATTTGAGGGGCAAGCTTTCTGTTTTCCAAGTTAGGGTTTACCAAAATTAAGCATCCCTCCGAAACTGTACTGCTCACTCCCACTGCACTCTCACTTACAGTGTGATTTTTTTCTTTAGACTTTGTAAATTTAGAAATTGGGAATTGTCTGCTTGGCAGAGAAATTGAGTGCAACAGAAGTAGAAGGAGAAGGATCAAAGGAAGGAATGTCGGGATTGGAGACGGGGGTGATAACAAGCAGCGGAAGAGATGGCTTTAGTGTGGGTTTCCCGCAAACTCCGCCGCAGACACAGCCTGCCATACAAAACATGCGCCTTGCTTTCACTTCTGACGGGACAGCCGTCTACCAGCCCGTAACTGCCACCTCACCTACCTACCAACCGTCCCCAGTCGAAGGATCCGAAGGCGGTGCCAGCGGCATGGCGGTGCTTCGAGCGCCCCCTGGAATCAACGTCAATACGGGGGAGCCAGTCAAGAGGAAGAGAGGGAGGCCTAGGAAGTATGGGCCAGATGGCACCATGTCATTGGGTCTTGGTTCTCCACCTCAGCCTGTCACAATAGCTCATCCACCAGCTGCTGGTCCCTCTTCTCCTCCACCGCCCTCTTCTGTAGGTGGCAATTCTACATCAGGAACTTCTGCTCTTCGGCCTCCGCCTGCCGGAGGAGCATCGGCGGGGGAGGGATCTTCGGTGAAGAAAGCGAGAGGCAGACCTCCTGGTTCTGTCAACAAGAAGCACCAACTCGATGCTCTCGGTATTACTTATCCCTTCTTTTCTTTTGCACACACATACGAATATATAAGTATGTATGTATATATATATATATATATATATATTATATGTACTTTTTTTTCTTTGTTTTTTTATATAAAAATATGCTTGTGTTTTTGTTTTTTATAAAGAAGATGTGATTGTTTTTGTGTAGAATATTGGGAGAGTGACG
The DNA here is from genome assembly GCA_948243855.1 of Flueggea neowawraea. Classification (NCBI taxonomy): domain Eukaryota; kingdom Viridiplantae; phylum Streptophyta; class Magnoliopsida; order Malpighiales; family Phyllanthaceae; genus Flueggea; species Flueggea neowawraea. The sequence goes on along the minus strand of CAODLS013158612.1, from coordinate 14,804 downwards.
TGGTGGAATTGGAATGTTTTTATGATGGGGTTGTTTTGAATCCTACAGTAGCTTTTGAGGTTGTGTCTAATATTGTTATTTTCACATTTGCACCAGTTTGTTCTTGTTTCCACTTCTTTTTATTATTTCATATTGTGGGAGGCTGCATATGATTTTTTTTAATATTATTTTCTTTTGGGTGTTATTGGGGAACTCTGAGGGGCATGAAACTTTGGGGATAAGTTTGGATGGTTTTTTTTTTTTGATGGAAAGTTGAGTGGGTTATTGATGAACTGAATGGGAAGTATAAGCACTGAATTGAATTAAGTGAGGATGACTCTGCTAATCGCTGAAATATACAATACAAAAGATAAAAGGCAGCTGATGTGGTTATGCTTCCATGGATTGCTTGGGATCTGCCAAAATTACTTTCATGCCCTTCTATCTTCTCTGCACTTTAGTACTCACCCATCAACTTGCTGTTCCTTTCAATCCTTTTCTTATATATATAAACAAATAATAATATGAATTTCCAAACAATTCTGTTTCAAGGTTTTCTATTAGTCCTGAAATTTGAACTGGTGCCAACTTTCTTGCTTAAAATATTCCTTTTTATATTATATAAATGTTTTTTCCCCTTTATATTTCTATTATCTTCATCTCTAACCAAGAGTATTTTCTTTGTTAAATTGTTCATCTAACTCCTGATTGCTGCTCCTTTGAAAATTTACTTTCTTTTGGACTTGACTGCCCTGCCCTTTAGTTTAAACAACTCACATGGATAGCTGATTGCAGGACCAGCTGGGGTGGGTTTTACACCGCATGTTATCACTGTCAAAGCTGGAGAGGTTTCTGCTTGTTCTCTATAATTCTTTTTATTGCGTGTTTGCTCTCAATTTTGATACTTGAAAGTGAATTTTAGTTGTTCCATTTTAATATTTCTGAATACTTTTGAATATCTGGGTATTGGTATCAATTGTTAATATTTTTATTTATTTTTATATATTTTTAGATATTTGATTACTCCTGACTCGTTGCTCTCCATGAAAAATGCTAGTGATATATTTGTTCCAGCTTTTTCATAATTATATCTTCATTTAGTAACTGAAGGCTGATTTTTTTCCCCCTTAGACTGCAATGTCGTGTTTTGAAGTTAGAAATAGTATTTGATCTGAGCATGTTAATATTTTTTGAAAATCTTTTTACAATTTAAGCAAACAAAGTTGGTGTGGATAGTGCTACTTTTTCTTGAAAAGAAACAATGAAACTCCCTTGAAAGCTCATCACTAATATACCATGCACACCAACTCAATTTGGAATTGTTTGTCTATCTGTCAATTTTTAGAGGAGGGAGGCTTTTTATTATGCATTTCAGTTTCTAAGTTCTTTAGAATTTTCTTGTTTGTGAATGTTCTTTGGCATGCCATGCTCATTCTTCTCTTTGAGAATTTTCAACGCAGAAGGCTATGTACTTGTCTTATCCGACTAAATGCATAGCTACTATGACATCTAAAGAAAGTAATCTATAATTTCTGATCATGAATGACAACTTATTGAAGAAATTTGGCTTGATACTCCAAGCAAGACCTAATAGCTTGTTATTTTTAACCATTCCCCTTTAAACATGTTTAAACTATTTTAAGAAATCCAAGATTGTCCTATTAAGCATATTCTTTGAGGAATCATGCTATGCAAGCCTATAAGTAGTTTGGATAACATTTTTTTATTAGAAACATGACATGTTTATAGTATTAGGATGGATTGTCTTCTGCTATTTTCTTACTCGTATTGTGTGCCAGTGGTTGATATCTTATAGTTAATTCTTAGTGTTTTAAAGTAATCTCTAAAATGACAATTTTTCAAGTTGAAAGTTAAATATCCTATAGCAATTGTGCACCCAAGGGCACATGGATCTTAAGCTAGAATTGCATCTCCTTTCTTGTTGCTTTCATCTGCTTGATCACGCACATGAAAAGAGATCTTTTGTACTTGTTTTATTGTGTCTGGTTCTATATATACAATCTTACTGTTTTACAAAAAAGATCGGAATTACTTTGTTTGAAACAAGCACCATGTAACATATTCCTGACATATCAATCAATCATCACGAAAAGAATGAAAGCAACTGCATAATTGATTCACTTACTGTAAAGGCCCATGCAAATTGATTGTGAAGAAACAGTTCAGAGGAATTCGTTTGATTGCTATGGAAAATATTAATTGGGAAAAATTATGATTCAGTGGTTTTTACTATAGGACTTTCTGTTGATGCAAGTTGTCCACGCTTTCTGGTAGTTTTTTAAATTCTTCTAATGTGATTTAATTCACATTTAGATGTAATAAACCGAACATGTCCTCTCATTTTTTGCTTTCATCCTAGTGTTTTATTCTAGAACTCTCAATTTGTTATGCAGTTAGTTAAAGTGAACTCATCTTGACATGCACGTGTTGACCATAATGTGTCACAAGGTTGATCAAACCTTTGTAGATGCAGGGATGTGCTTAACGCTTAATCCGGGATCTGGGTGCAATAAATTATTTGCATTTCATCACAAAATTTATATCAATTTGCAAATTTAATTTTGCTTGTTTGGTTCTTCAGGATGTATCATCAAAAATAATGTCATTTTCTCAGCATGGTCCGAGGGCCGTCTGTATCTTATCTGCTATTGGTGCGATATCTAATGTAACCCTGCGTCAAGCCACTTCATCTGGTGGAACTGTAACGTTTGAGGTCTGTGACATTGCATAAAACTTTTGTCTGAGTTGCATGGCAACCGAAGTGTATTTTTTATGTTCTTTTATTTTTATCCCTTTTTAGACTATGTCTTTGCGGGATTTGGAATTAATATAGATTTAGAAAAATTAGAGAATTCCACTGAGGATTTATGCTATTAAATTTTATTCTCATTACCACTTTTCATAAGAATAATGTGAGTTTTTGCAAAACCTTTAATCACTGGATGCAACATCCAGCTTTTCTATTCTCATATAAATATAAAAAGTGAACAAGATTTTATACCTCCACCATAGTAATTAATGCAATTATTGCTTTACTGCCAATTGTACATTTTATATGTCACGATTCAAATTTATGAAGCTAGCATTTCAACGTTGAATTTAAACTTGACGCGAGAAAAATGGGAATTCGTATTGTATTCAGTGATTATTAGGAAATATTAGTAATGATGTTTATCAATGATTGAATGATTTTATATTTCGTATGATTTCATGAATGACTTTCATTTGTTTCTGTATAAGTCTACCAAAACATTAATTAAACAGATTGCTTTGTTATTTATTGGACTGCTGCAATAGACTGATTTTTCTCTGTGAAACCGTTTATAAGAGAGAATTGGTTTTTATGAATTTGGTTAATAAACATTCTGGATATTTGGCAGCCTTATAAGGAAGGTAATATTTTTGTGGACTTATTGTGTCATTACGTTGACAACATACTTTTTGGATTCATGTTCTGTTAATCATTTGGAGGTCTCAATTCGGGTTAAGTGTCAGAATCCATGACTAAGTCATTGCAAAAGAAGTGTTAGTAGTTGTCGTTTCTTGTAGTTACCTGTCGTTTAGGCCTATTGTGATTTAATTATGTTAGCTGCCACTTTATGCTTTTGTAGTGAGTAATGTTGTTCGGTTATAACGATATCTGTGAATGAATTGTTTTTACGAGGCATTTTTTACTATTGCTGATATTAACTGCACTGGTTTACTGAACTTAACTCTTATAATGTAGGGGAGATTTGAAATTTTGTCCCTTACTGGTTCATTTATGCTATCCGAACATGGGGGTCAAAGGAGCAGAACTGGAGGCTTAAGCGTATCTTTATCTGGCCCAGATGGCCGTACCTTGGGTGGTAGCGTGGCTGGTCTTCTGATAGCAGCATCCCCTGTTCAGGTCAAGTTGCTATTATTTCACCTATGCATTGATTCTATTTTGGGTTCTATCATATTTTATTAAGACTTTTTTTTGGTTCATCTCATATTCTGCCGTAGACTTTAATAGAACAATTTTTTGATACACCAATTTTGGACGATATCCAAATACATTTTCAATTTTGATTGTTCTTTCCAAATGTGAGCTATTATCAACTTGGAAACCACCTTGTGGTTATCCAACCATTCTGTGGGAGTGTATCACCTTTTGATCATATCATTGTCAATGAAAAGTTCCATCATTTTGTGAGTGAAATGATACTTATCATCGTGTGACTTTCATTATAACACTCCGAAGCAGTTTACCATCCACCCACGATCTTCGATTCTGTCTTGTGTCTTTTTTGTTTTACAGTTTTAGTCTGTCATTGGAAGGAACTGTTGATAGCAATGCCATATCTGATCCCACAGTTAGAATGCTTGATTCATTTGCTCTTTTTATGTATATCCTCTGGTTCATCTCTCTCTCTCTCTCTCTGTCCTTATGCACGTGTTCTTTTGCAAAGTTGCTAATCTTAAGACCTGGCTTATTAAACTTCAATTGGAAGCAGCAACACCCTCCTTTCTCAATCATCAAAGCTAATAATATAGGACTCTTTATTTGCAGGTTATAGTGGGAAGTTTCGTTGTAGAAGGTAAGAAGGAATCAAAGTTGGCTAATCAAGTGGATCCTTTAGGGGCAGCTAGATTTGCTCCAACTGGTGGATCAGCAGGGGCAAATAGCCCTCCATCGCGTGGAACTCTTAGTGAATCCTCAGGTGGTCCTGGGAGCCCACTTAATCAGAATACTGGAGCTAGCAATAACAATAATGCACAAGGCATCCCAAGCATGCCATGGAAGTAGATTTCTTGTAACTCTGGTCAGACTAATTTGCGTAGTAGGCATGGGCTCTAATGTTGTCACTTAAACTGTAGCCCTGGAGGAATCTCATTTGTAATTTTAGCTTGCTTTAATTTAGTTAAATAAGACTACAGAGTGCTTTCCACCTTGCTGTTATCGCTTACTGGAAAGCACCCATTAGGTAGTGTGAGAGGCCCTTTGTGAGGGTATGAAGTTAGAGAGTTGGTCGTGATCTAAGGAGATTTTAGATTCAGGGTAATTAGCTAGATTTGAGATATCTGTTGTTTGTTGGTTTTAAGTGATTGAACTCATCTTTATTTGTCAGGATGGTTTTAGTTTAAGATGGTCAAAAACTGTTGCATCAGACTGCTGCTTTGAATATTTGTAGCTTATTTGTGTTAAGTTCAGGTATCATTTACGCTTTCTGCAGAGCCGAGACAAGAATGGTGCCGAATGGGTTGAAACTCATTCTGAACTGGAGAGGCCAATCTTGAAAAACTTTCACTGCCGTGATTATTTTTGATTGATTAATCCCCACTGTTATTAGCCTAAAAAGTTGTCCTTAGCATATTTATTCTTCCAGAAGAGGGATTTAAGCATTCTCCATTACACGTTCATTCTGCAAAAGAGGATTTTTATGAATGCAAATCTACTCTGGTGCGAATTGGGTGCTAAGGTAGGCGGCGGCCGTCTTTAAGTATGCAGGCACTAGAAACTTCGGCTCAGTTTTGACACATGTCTAAGTTTGGTTGATCTCAGGTTTGCGTTCCACTTCCTGGAAATCTTCATGCAGAGTATCATATATGTATGGCCACTAAAGCATTTCTTGCGTTTATATACTTTTTAATCTCAATATAACAGAAGGTAATGTACAACAGCACTACATTGAAGGAAAAAATTGGGGAATGCCAGACTTTAATTCCAGGCTCTCTTCAATAGAAAACGAAACGAAAATATTCCAAGAGCAAAAGTCTGCAAAAACCATCCCGTTGCATTGGCAGGATCTACTCTTTTTGCCAGAAACCACGCGCAAATAGCTTCAACAACGTGTGCTGCGGAAGCAAGAAGAAAGATCGTCCTTGCCATCCAGACTGACCTCATAAAAAAGATGGTGATGGCTCTGAAGAGTGGCACTGGTCCTACATCAGGCAAGTATGCAGAACAGAACAACGTTGTCATTCCAACCACACAAAATAGCCAGGTATAGATTGTTGGTCCATCCAAACTTTTCCTTTTCCTGTTTTGCCAGTATGAGATAGTTGCTGCCATGCCTTCCCGAGTTGTCACCATTGGAACATAACCAAGCTCCTCCTTGGCTTTGAGGAATGAGAAATAGTGCGTTACACCAACCTGTTTTCACAAGATAAATTTAGCAATTCTAATGCTATAAAGTATTACAAGTTATCAAGTAACTTGAACATTATTCATCCTTGGCTTTAAGGATGAGCAATCAAGTGATCACGATGTTCTCAAAACATGAACTACTGCTAAAATTCATCTTCTTCTATCAAAAAAATGTTGGTACATAAAAGTAACATAGGGTGGAAATAACTTTTTGGCTTCTCAAACAAAACAATAGATGAAAGCATAGAAGCATATCGGCAAGATATATCCAATTTAATTGATTTCGAGGCAATGCAACAACAAATACTCATGTAAACATCCATGATTATTGAGGAAAACATGTTAGATGCTAAAGAAACCTTGTATACTTCAGCTGGAAGAATTAAAGGTTGTGGAAGCCACCATCGGTTTAGCCAGGGATACAAGATTGTGTAGACAGCAGAGAATATCTTTCCTAGAGTAAGAGCTCGAGGGATGGATAAGGAAGCCTTTGGTAGCTGATAACCCAGGCTTGTAAGCAGAGGTTGGAGGAATTCAAAACTGTTAACTGGTGATCCTGACAGGGATAAAAACAGAGGTCGAGTCAATAATTGCATTCATAAATTGCAAAAGAAAACAAGCAAAAGCAAAGGATATGGGTAATACCGTCCGATATGAAGTAAGGTTGGCCAGCAGCAATTGGATGTCCTTCTTTACCAGGAACGTCATCCAAAAGGCCCATGCTCGCCAATATCAACGCAAGCAGAAGGTTATCGATGTAAACCCAGTCTGTTTTCACATTTGCATCTCCAATCCTGAAAAGAAACAGACCTAGTTTTGCATTGGATATGATCCTTGGCAAGTGCCTCTCTTCACCTGGGCCATATATTGCAGCTGGTCGAATGGCACATGTATAAAGACACCCTTTATTCTTCCTGCGCACAACCAAGGAAATACCTGAACCACCCTTCAACTCGTGATTAATTTAATGCTATCAACAAGATCAGAAATATTCAACTTCACAGAACTGTATTCAACAACTATAAAAATTCATGTTCATACATTGATATCAATCACAAATCATGACAAAAAGCAGGGTTCTTCACCTGAAGGGACGGCCGTTGTGCTTAAGAACCAGCTGTTCAGCAATAGATTTACTGCGGCCGTAGGAATCGACATGTAGATCGATAGGGAAGTAAGGCAAGGCTTCGTTTCCATTCGCAATCTCTCTTCCACCAAAGACGACGTTGTAAGTGCTGACGTAAACCAGTCTTCATCGCAAACTCGAGACAGGCTTCCAGCACATGACACGTCCCATTGATATTCACCTCATCCACCCGTCCGAACTGAAGCATCTCTTTCCCTGACATTCCGTAGGAAGCCAGGTGGAACACGCAATCAGCACCTCGAACTGCTTTCCCCACATCCTTATTCCTCACCAGATCCCCTGCACCGTTACAATTCCTAGTTACTACATTTCAACAACAGTCAAACGACAATGTGTTGAATCAAATCAAAAATTAGAAACCTTGAATGCAGCGAACCCCGTTGGCGTGGAGGAGGTGGGACCAGGGAGAAGTGGTGCGGAGGTCAAAGGCCCGGACCTCGCGAGCGCCTCTGCGCACTAGCTCCACGCAAAAAGCGAAACCTACGAAGCCTAATCCACCAGTCACGACGAAGGTATTGCCCTCTATCCCCTCATTCTCACTCAGGTGCATCTTTTGCAATCGTAATCCTTTGCTCTGTGTGTGTGTGTGTGTGTGTGCGCCTCTGGGAGACCAGACCGAGTCACCGTTAACCGCTTACTACTGGAGCTGGCAGTGCGTGAGGAAGACACCCTCAGCCTCAGCTTTTATTGTAGTCAACACTTATGACGTGAGCTGACACAGCCAGCCACCTAATAACACCACATTCTCTTTTTTCTTTTTATCAGCTGCTTAATTCTCATTATAATTCATCTTTTATCCCCAAATACTCAATCCCTAATTTGTGTGTGTTCATAATCAATTCCATTTTATTGAATTCCAATGTCGAATTAGTTTGATAACTTTATGATATAATATAATCACGATTAGACATCCTGATGATTCAATTCATGATCAGAAGAAGAATGTGAAAAACTCTTTTGTCTAAAAAAATTGTGAGAATCTAACCATAAAATAAATGCTTCTTCAGAATGTGCACCTCAACACACTTTTTAACTACTTCTTGCACATATCACATATGGTATCATTTTTTTTTGAAAAAATTATCCTTCTAACTGCGAGTTTCCTTAAATGTGTCTCCCATTCCGGGTGGCAAAGCAGATTAGCAGCTTAACTCAAGCCTAATCACCTTTCTGTGTGTAAATTTATAGGCTTTGATTAATTATTAGCAGCCTAATTACCACATTCTCTTTTTTCTTTTTATCATGTGCTTAATTCTCATATAAATTTACCTTCTGTGTATAAATGTGGATCAACCATGCCTTAATAAAATTGATAAAAAAAAATTATGATCATGTTAAAGAAAAAGAGAAAATGAGGCAAAATTTGGAGGATTCTTGTATTTCACTCTATGTAATGTGTCATCATCATTGAAAAAGACACACTTCCTTTAGAAAAGAAAAAAGAAGAAGTGGCAAGACAAGGACAAAGAATACAAGGCACAACATCAGTATACCACCCCGCACAGTGACTCAGACTCAGTGAGGGGATAAAGAAAAGAACAAAACTGAATATGAAAATATAGGGAGGAGCTAGAAGAAGTTGATGTTGTTGAATCTCAAGCTTCCATAACTGGTACTACCCGTGTAAACATTGAGGAGCTCATTTTGAGCAGACCAGAAGTCAGCTTTAAGACCACCTCTTCTTATGGCTTTTAGTATTTTGTTCCTATGAGCGTATCCTGTCACCACCACCTTCTGGCTATTTCCGTCCACCTCTACTTTCTCTATTCCTGTTTATCACCATGAATCAGTCGCATTCATTACCCAATCCAATATAATTAAGATAATTATACTTTTACTATATAAAGCTAGACTCTGCACCTCTCAATTTGGACAGGCATTTCCTCAGTCTTTTTTCGTGTATGCCTACCATTTCCACCTTGAATTCCACCGTCTGCCAAAAAAATGTTTAAGTGTGAGTCCTTTTGTGATTCATAATTGATGAGAGGATGTTAAGAACTGAAATGTTTTTCCTTTTTCCTTCAAACATTGATGAGGGAGATCTGATAAAGAATTGATGTAAACCAGACATTTCGCATTGTAACAGGTTTGTATATATATGCAAGTGAGGGTAACTTAGGCCTAGCAAATATATATGCAAAAATTAGCAGAAGGTTTATTATAGAAGCAAATAAAAAATTACCTCCATGAGGAAGAGTAAATTGGAGAATGATGATCTATCTGATGACGATATAAAGGGGAAGAGACGAGGACAATGATTTGGGGATTGAAATGGAATGATGAGGTGGAGAGAAATGCGACAGAAGACAGGATTTATATAGGAGGGAACGTCAGTATGATATCTTATAGAACAGGGGAGGGGAGGCATAAGGAAAAAGACGGAATAAACAGTAAAGCAGGTGTTGGGTGCTGTGTATGTCTGCTACTAGAAGCCGATGAAATCAAGTGTTTTTCTTAGCTTTGCTTTATTGAAAGAGAGACATGAAAACCAGACAAGAAGAAAACCGTCAGTTAACATTGAGACTTGGGTTTAATGTAGCTCAATGTTCTAGGCTTCAAAGCAGAGTTCCCTCTTCGGAAAGCAATCCAAGACTCGAGCATTTGAAATGATTGGGTTTGACGGGTCTAACCTTTGCTTTTCTTCTCCTCTATAGATCCGGTGGAGTATACGCTGGCAATGCAACAAAGACCGATGTTAACTAGGCCAAAAGCAGGTCTTGACCGTCCAACATCAAATTGCTGGGTCCACGTTGATCAGATGCTTTGTTGACATCTGTGAAATTTTGTGTTATTCCTTTCTTAATGGAACATACTCCATGGCCATGGGTAGCTCCCAATCCCCATATGTGGATTCAGGATTGTGTGAGCTCCAAAGTTGCCAACTTGAGAAGATAACAGTGCGAAGAGCTATAAAGCTAAACCACAAAGCAAGTTTGGTATTTTCAGACGAAGACATTAATCATGAGATAAACTAAATTGTTGGCATAATTCAACATTCAATACTATTGATTGAAGTCTAAGATGTCGCTTTCTTCTCAAATGTTAATATTGGATGTTCCGATGCAATAGCCTAGAACAGTATGAGAGAGGCCGGATTGGTTTGAAAAAAGCAAACAAAAGGATGAGTGGACCCCTGGAAGATTCGACTCCGGATGCTTGGGATCAACGTGAAGAATGAAGAAAATGCTTCGGAATCTGGGATCTCTCGAATTTACATAGTACATTTCCCGAGAATCACATGAGACCTTTCAGTGTTAGGTCATACACTGCACTTTTGTTTTGAACTAAAATGTTATACAGTCATCGAACATGTTCTCTGCAATTGCTGTGTAAATAAAATAGAAATTATATGTTATTGTTTATTTAGATTTGCCTCCAATGACAAGTTGGAAATTAACATTTGAAAAATTTCCACAAAAACTTGGGTTTGGCAGAGCTCCTGGAAACTGGTAAGAGTTAATAAACCAACTTATGTAATCCCACAAAAGCTCCATGCTTCCGGAGCCTATATCAGAACAACCCAAGAAAATGCAACTTCGAATCTCGCGTCTCCGTGGACAAATTCTGAAACGACGATTGTCACGACTCATGAGCCTTTAATTTGATCCAATGTAAGCGAAAAGGCAGTTGATGTAGGTCTAGCGATTAGACACACTACTTCTGGTAAAAAGAATTGCGAACAGACTCTCTTAACATTGAAATTATAAAATTTATAGCATTACCAATCAAGTGCACACAAATCTTATTAAGATGTGATATTGATCTATGATACTCGAAAAAAGACAATTTCTATGTTTGATTCATTATCATAGTCACAGTGCACGGCAATTTATCAATATTTACTATTTTTCATGTACTATTGGAAAATTTCATTCATAACCAAACGTATTCACAATATTAATCAACCAAATGAATGCGTAAAATAGGATCAGTTCCATTGATTGTTGAAGTATGAAATCATTAAACAGAGAATTCTCTACCGTGGCTATTAGTCGAGTTAGTATGCCGTGCTTTCATTGTGAGTAAAATCCAAGTTCAAGTTTGGGAGACGGCATTATTGAGAGGCACACTTTTTTTCTTTGTAAGGACGGAATGTGTCTGGTTGGGTCTTTGCCAACTCTACCCTAGCGGTAGGGCTATAGGGACGAGACTTAACTCACACTAGATTCAACTATGACTCTTTAAATATTTCGTAGTGGAAGTAGGACTTAATTGGTAACACCGAGAAAAAATTAGTTATGACTAGTCGTCTCTCTTTAAAGCACAATAGACTCAACTATGTCTCTTCAAATATTTGGTAGTAAAAGTAGGACTTAATTGGTAACACCAATCAAAAATTAGTTATGACTAGTCGTCTCTCTTTAAAGCGCAAAAAAAAAAAGGTTAAAGTGTTATCTCATTATGATAGTAGTTCTCAATTTGCTTTCATAATTTCCCCATCAACAATTACCTACAACAAAGAAGAGAGTAAAATGATAAGATCTCCCACAATATAAATTAATATACTTTTTCAATTTGCAAATTAATTTTCTCTTATTAAGCTATTTGATTATATGTCAGGTCTATAATGAAATGTAATTTAAATTAAAAGTTATATATGTTATTGATCTACATACCAACATAAGTGATGAAGCTATACGGCCTGAGTATATTTATTACAAATATACTTTCTAATATTTCATCCCTATACGTACAGTTGTTATATATTATTTGAATGTTGTTGATTTGTTGTTTATGTTGTCCTTTTATTTCAAAATTAGAGGCATCATATTTATATGTTGTTTATATTTTATTTATTTGTTATTTATAAATAATATTCAATTAAGTCTAATCGATATATAAATAGAAAATAACACATAAATAACATATAAATAAGATATCAACAATATATTAAAGTTGAAATTTTTTTTATATGTTGTTGATTTGTTGTTTATATTGTTCTATTATTTCAAAATTTAAAATATCTTATTTATATTTTGTTATAAATTGTTGCTAAACAAAATTTAATCAATTATAATCAATATATGAACAACAAATAACTTATAAATATATATAAATAACATATAAACATACACAGATAAATCTGTAAATAATAAGCATAAACGATATATAAATAAATATAAACAATAGTCCATGTGATTATAATTTTTATTTGTTAAAAATGTACTTAAAATTTTAAAACCATATATAAACAAATATAAATAATAGTCTATGTAATTTTAATTTTTATTTGTGGATTATGTACTTAAAATTTCAAAACTCGTTACTAGTTCGGGAAATCCTTATTAAAACATAAAATTTGTAAATCTTCCAAAATAGGTAGTGGGTTGAATTGCAGACTTTGAGGGCCAGAAGAAGTTCATATGGGCTAAATACGGTCCAAGGAAAGTAGAAGTGGCTTATTAATACTAATTATACAAATTGATACCCATTCAACTTCTTTCATAGTTTCTTTCAAAGTAGAAACTATGTCTGAAGCTTGACATCAGTTGCTTGCCAAGATTCTTGTCTCATTCGCACTTGGCATGCTCCTGGCAGCTTTCGCTTCACCCACGAGCAGAAATCAGAATCAAGCACTCAAATTAGTAGTGAATACTTCAATTAGTATTTCAGGCTTAGATGAAACAACCCTAATTTCGTCTTGGGTGCATTGGAGCAATCAGCTACTTATGCGCAAAACTCATCACTGTTGTTGAAACGGTAAATCTTATGTTTCCTTGTTTCTCTGTTTATTTGATCCTCATTTTTTTGGTGAATTACAGTTGTTTGATAATCCATGTCTGAATAGTTTCTATAAATTTCCGCAAATTAGACTACAGAAATCTACTATGTTTTGTCGTCTTTTACTTGAATCTGTAATTCCAAGTTTGATGCGGCATTATCTGAATTTAGGCAAGTACTTGAATCTGCAAATTCCAGGGTTTGACCATGAAAGATTGAAGCATGGACAAGGCAGGAAGTAACACTAATTCTTCATGTTTCTTGCTCAACTTCATAATGGGCAATTATTTGGGCCCTGACCTGTACTGTGACAACAGGAGATGCTCAGCATTTCAGAGACTATCCCTGCGGTTGCCTCCCTACACTTCAAACAACCTCGGCACCTCATTTCTTACCATTTCTCAATTGCAGAGCTTATATTACTATGTCTTAAGGAATGCCCATCCTAGCCTCATTTTGAAACCAAATGTGTTTAATATGTATCTGGAGGGCAAGCTGAAAACAACACAACTTCAAAGGCAGTTCACTGATATCTTCCCGTTAAATATTCATAAGCATAAAAGGTACTCTTTGAGCTATGAAATTGTCTAGGGGCTTGTTCTTATTGATGACCCTGTTACATCCTATATGAATAAGGAGGACCTTGAGAGGTTCAAATTTTTATCTTGTATGGGTCATTTGAAGATTGATTCAAAGGAATGCTTAAGTTACCAGTATTTGTACCAGAATGGCGGACAAGAAACTAAGCCTGATTGTGTGAAGGATAGCATTGAGATATGCGCTGGGAAAATTTCTAAGCAAAATGAGACTTCATCGGCAATGTTTGGAAAACCATCATTTTCCTGTGGAAAGCGTAGAGAGGAATGCCTTCAGGGAAAAAAGTCAGATAGACCTGTGCCAACACCTATTGTAGGTCCGCCAAATTCCGATGATTGTGTGTCAATAGAGTCAGTTACTTTGACTGGTACTGCAAGTAAGGGAAGAGGTGGTCCACCTGTTGGTGTAGTTGACATAGGCATTAACCGGGCAGCATATTTTTTCCAAGTTGCACTTCCTGGTGTGCGGAGGGATTTTTGTGCGTTCTTTTCGTCTCTCCTTTGTTTGTTTTGATATATGCAAGCTTTATATATATCTGCTACTGGTCTTGGCACCTCCCATTTATACTAGCAGAGCCAATAATGCATCTTCTATGAATTCAAGGGGATTGGTAACTCTTATAACCTGCATAAATTGTTGGATTACATAATGTGATATCATAGCATCCAGAAATGTGAAAAAACTTGCCAGGGAAGGACATGTTCTATGTTCTAATAAGTTCCAGACTTAAATTTACTGAACAAGCCCTGTGCATAGGAATTGGAAGATGAATTGACCTGTCGTAAGAGGCAGTTGTAAGATCAGATACTAACCATGGATATATTGTCTCATTTCTTCAGTCAACAATTTTCTTGTTAGTTTCGTTTGCATTACAAGTTGTTTCAGTTTTCCCATCCATGAAACTTTCGATTTCAATTCCTTTTCATTTCTATTGCTGTCTTTGTCGAAAGGTTGACACCATTTTCTGTTGCAGGCGAAGTCAGTTGTGAGATTGAATCCGATGGGAAGGTTCATATACAAGGGTTAACTGCTGGAGGAAAAATCATAAAGAAACGTTCTCGTGAATTTCACATGAAAACTCAGAAGTTGTGCCCTCCTGGACCATTTACAGTGTCCTTCAACCTTCCGGGACCTGTTGATCCGAGGTTGTTTTCTCCCAACTTCAGGGACGATGGAATTTTTGAAGCAGTAATAGTAAAGCACAAGGAAAAGTAAGTGTTTTGCGTG